>CM074741.1:71254508-71338802 GCA_037367245.1 Phrynocephalus guinanensis
AAAAAAAGTTCAAAAGAAGGGGAAATGTGGGTGAAAAGGAGGAAGAAAAAGGGGGGGGGGGGGAAAGGGGGAATGGGCCCCTAGGAGGTGGGGATTTAGAGAGGGGTTTGGGTGGCTTCCAAAAAAAACGAAACAATGTCCAAAATTTAGTTTGGTGGTTGGAAAACCTAAAAATCGGTGGAATAAAAAAAGAAGCCAAAAGGGAGGGTTTTTTATAAGGGGAATGTTGTTACAAAAGGGGGTTAAAAAGAAAAAAAAAGAAAAAAACAGGGTGAAAAAAAGGAGGAAAAAAAAAGGTGGGGTGGAGGATTGGTGAATGGGGTTAAAAAAAAACCCAAATAAAGAATGGGAAAACCAAAAAAGGAAAAGATATTTTAAAAACATGGGAAAAATAATGGGGAATAGTTTACAAAAAAAAAGGACCCAGGGAATCAATTAAGTAAAACTGATAAGTTTTTTGGTTTGGTTGAGGGAAAAAAAAAGTTTAAAATAATTTTTATATGGGGGGAAAAAAGACAACAAAAGGGATTTGGAAAAAGATGCATTTGAAAAATTAGATAAAGTAACTAGGTTTAAAAACCAAAAAAAAAGGCAGTAAAAAGAGGTAGGGGGGGGTACCTTTAATAGACTATGGGGTAAATAGGTTGGAAAGTAAAAAAGAATGGAGGCTTTTTTAGGGGACATTTGTCTTATGATAAAAGAGATGTAAAAAGGTTTGGAAAAAAGGATATGTTGTAAAAAAAAATATTTACATTCTGAAACTTGGAGGGTAAAAAAAGGAAAATAAAAAGAGAAGAAGGTTTTGAGAGGGCGGGGTTGTTTTATAAAGAATCCCCAGGGAAGGAAAAAATTATTAGGGGGTGTATTGAAAAGTTATTAATAAATTTTGGGGTGCATTAAATGAATAAAGCTTGGGGAAAAAAATAGAAAATTACTGGTAGGGGGGGGAATGAACTAATAAAAAGGGAAATTTTGGGGAACGGAGTTTAATAAGTCCAATTTTTTGAGTTTTTAAGGTATCAGGTGTTGCGGTTGTCCTTGAAGAATTTTTAAAAGAAGGGAATGGGAAACCAGATTTTGGTATATTTGGTTTTTTTGGCGTGTTTAAAAGGAAGAAACCGGGGGTATGTGAAACACTGGGTTTTTTTTTAAATCATTAGGTTTTCCACTTTCAAAAAAAATATTGTTTACACTAACTTTAATAATTATTTAAGGGCAATCCTGGGAGAAAAGCATAAAAAAAAGGAAATGCCCATGGATTGGAAAAAAAAGGTAAAAAAATAAAAAAGGTGGTTTTCATTTAATAAGCAGATAAAAAAAAAAAACTGAAAAGAGAAGCCTAGGATATTGTGAGCTAATTAGTGCCAAGGACACTATAGATCTATTAGCTACAAGCCTGGCAGGAGCTAAACACAAATACATCTATCAGCTACAAAACCTAACAAAATCAAATCACCAATGCCAGAAGAAAAGAAAAAGGCAAAAACAAAATCATTACACAGAGTAAAACAGAACAGAGCAAAATAAAAGAACAAAATCATGAACAAGTAAAACAAAACAGAGCAAAATTAAACAGAACAATGTAAAGTAAACTAAATAAAATAAGATAACATAAGATAAAATAAAATAAGATAGAATAAAATAAATTAAGGGGCCAGACAGCCAGGGCACAGTTGGAAAATACCGGGGGGAAGGGGAGTTGTTAGAAAAAGGGGGCAGGAGCAGCTTGAAAGCAACGGGGAAAGACCCCTGGAGCTAGGCTGAGATGGGGTGGGGGCATACTCAGGCTGGAATCGGGAGGAAGCATGATGGGCGAAACGATAACCGCGCCGGTCCCCCCCCCCCCAAATCCCGATCCCCGAACAGCAAGTCACGATGAAAACAAAGGGGCTGGCACCGGAGGGAACAAACCCTCCGGATACGGTTCTAGCTGGAAAATTGCCGCACCAAGCCCAGGTCCAGGAAAGGGGGGGGGGAAAGTGCCGAAAACCAGGAAAAGATTGAGGTCCTGAGGGCGGGTGACAGTCGCTGCAGGCACCGGTGGCCGATCTGCCACCCGAAGCTTGCGGGGAGACGATAACGGGGGCGAGCACCTGGTCCGTTCTAACGGGATACACAGAGCGTCGGCGGCCGAACCGCCGCTCGATCAGCGGCGGCCGAGTCGCCGCTCGAGCTCCAAACCCGGCCGCCGGCCATGCCTGGCAACCAGCCGAACCTGCAGATCGCCGGCGGCCGGACCGCCGCCCGAGCTCCGAAGCCAGCCACCCGCCAATGTCGATGGCCGGGCCAGTCCGCCAACCGCCGGCGGCCGAACCACCGCCCGAACTCCAAAGCCAAACATGGTCCAACATCGGTGGCTGGCTCAGCCAGGTCGAAAAAGCCAGCGGAGCTGGGCGAGGGGGAGAGCCACCGGCGGGAGAGATGGAACAGGGCGACCGCACATCGCACGGAGCCCGCAGGGGCGTCCCTCCGACCCACCAGCCCAACTGCCAGAACGAAGGCAGAGCCATCCAGAGCCAGGCGATGGAAGGAAAGAACCCCAGCGGACGGCGGATAGTCACGGCTTCCATTGTCGGTGATCTCCAGAAGGAGCCAAGATGGCTGCGACGAGCCACAGGTCCTCGGGTCTTCAAGACAGCCAGGGAGCGGGCACAGCGCGCCTCAAGACCCCTCACGGCAGGAGCTGATGGTCGAGCTGGTGATCACACAGCGGAGCCGGAGAATAGAGATGGATATGAGAGGTACGGAGGGGAAGGGACGCTTGGCGGGACTCAAGCTTCGGCATTTTCCGTGGACCAGGTGGTAGCTTCTCGGGGTGAGATGACAGATCTTCAGCCTCCCGCTTCAGCCACACGAATGCCTCTCAAAAGCTTCAAACTGCCCTGTTAAGCCCGTTAAAACCCCTATCAGACCCCCGATGGTCGGCCCAGGCTAGGCCCGAGGAAATTAAAATAAAAACATCACAAACGGCAGCGCTAAAGAGAAAAAATGCAGAAGCGTCAGGGTGCTGTCAGAAAGGAAGCTGCTGCCGGCCGCCATCTTCTGTTTGTAATAATTTTTTGGATATACTATATTTTAATATGCTAGTTGTGATAATTTTATGCCAAGTCAAATTGTCCATAATCATATTTTATGTTCGTAAATAGAGATGAGCACGACTCGGGAAAATGACGTTTTCGAGTTGTCGTGTGTCGGAGGCAGTCCGTTTCGGCTCGTTTCCGTTTTTCGTAAAATTTCGCAAAAATTAGTCGGTTCATTTTTTCGTTTTTTTGTTGTCATTAGTACTGGTTTGGGGGGGTAGCGGGCTCCTGGAGGGAGCTGCAGGAGTCAGCCAGAGCCACAAGTGACGGACTGGCAGACTCTTTGCACCCGCTGTGTCTCACGTACTTCCATGTAGTGCAATGCAAGTAGATCTGGCTTAGGGTTAAGACAGGTTAGCGCAAGGGCTAGGGTTAGGCTAGTTACGGGTGAGGTTAGGGTGAGTATTGGGGTGCATCTGGGTGCCTCTCTGACCCACTTAGAAGGACAGTGTACTGGCGTATGGGTTAGGCTTAGGGTTCGGGTTTGGGCTACGATTAGTGGGCTGTTTATGCCCGATTGGCACATCCCAGAAGTCTCTGTGGTCAACCTGGCCAAGTGGCCATGCGATTGGTGGAAAATTTGCATGGTCTACTCCCATGGGTGAGCCCATCATTGCGAATGCGCTGGTGTAAAAAAATAAAATAAAATAAAATAAAATAAAATAAAATCAATGGAGACTTTTTTTGCAAGAAAAACCCACTGCTGCTACTGTAAAAATTCAAGCATTTAAAATAGCTAATTTTCGCATGTTTCTGTGGTGCTTTGGTGGGGTTTTGGGCAACGATTTCAAAAAAAATATTGCGGTCGCCATTTTGGATCCCCCCCCACCGCATGGCAAATGGATGCGCCCTCCCAGCCTGGTACACTCAGCAAAACCTGGCAATGCGATTGGTGGAATGGCTCCAAAACTTTGCATGGTCCACTCCCATGGGCGAGCCCATCATTGCGAATGCGCAGGTGTAATAAAATAAAATAAAATAAAATAAAATAAAATAAAATAAAATCAACAGAGACTTTTTTTTGCAAGAAAAACCTACTGCTGCTAGTGTAAAAATTCAAGCATTTTAAATAGCTAATTTTTGCATGTTTCTGTGGTGCTTTGGTGGGGTTTTGGGCAACGATTTCAAAAAAAATATTGCGGTCACCATTTTGGATCCCCCGCACTGCATGGCAAATGGATGCGCTCTCCCAGCCTGGTACCAGCAGCGCAGCAGTAGCAATAGCCAAGGAGAGGGGGGCGGGGAACCCCCCCTCCCAAATAAAACACCCTTCTGGCCTGGTAGGTGCCCTCAGACAGTTTTCGCCTACTTTTAGGGCTGGGAATCGGGTTTTTTTTAACTTTTAAAAACTTTTTTTCTGTGCCGCTTGGCATTGCGCGATCGCCGCGATGCAAGTAACGAGCACGACAAATCAGACCAAAATTGTTCATTCGTCGGTTCGAGCTCGAAGTCTGGCGGAGTAATTCCCATTACTGTTTCCGTAGAGTAACGGAAACGAGTAACGGAAACGGAAACGGGAATACCGCTAAGTCGTGCCCATCTCTATTCGTAAAGTAACAGAATGACTTTCAAGGTATAAAAAGGGGTAGGAAGTGCTAATGTTCTTTTCCATTTCCCCCCCAAAATTGTTTTTTCTCCCAAAAATGGAGAAAACAGTTTTTTTCCAAGTTTCAAAATTTCCAGAAATTTTACATCTCTAGTTGTAATACCTAGGAACTTGTTGCAATGAGTCAAAATTTTAAAATACAGATAAATAGTTTCTCATAGTCAAACAATCATCTTGACAAACGGATGAAAGCTGAACATGAGTAAAAGTAACTTCCAAGAAGAGCCAACTATAACTGTTTCAAACATATACTGTGGCCTGGAAGTTGAGTCATGGCAACTGGACATATTTTCTTGAGAGTATGAAACATTTCACTGCTCATCCAAGCAGCTTCGTCAGTCTAAGGAAGGTTAGTGGCAAGTCCTCCATTTTATAGTTCACCTTGATTTCACATCACCCTGGTCTGAATAGGCTCATACATTGGACAATGGCCTGAATAGGCTCATTAGGTGGCTAGTAGCCTGAATAGGTCCATAGGTGGAACATGATCTGAATAGGTGGTTAATGGCTAGGGCAGTGTTGGCCAACCTATAGCATGGGTGCCAAAGGTGACACTCGGAACCCTTTCTGTGGGCACCAAACATCGCCCCTTCACAGTCACTTGTATTCAGGTTAAATTGCTGTATTGGCACTTTGTGAATAATTAGTGGGTTTTGAATTGCAGTTTGGACACTTGGTCTCTAAAAGGTTTGCCATCACTGGCCTAAGGTGTATGAAAGTCCCACCTATGCAACCTTTCCCAACACCCATTAAATATGGGTGATTAGCTGTGGCCTTGCTGGTGGAGGTGTGAAGTGTTCTGATTTGGCTGGGGATTGATGAAAGGGCTGCTTGATAAGTAGCAGACAGATTGTGTCTGTCTCCCACTTCTGTTGAGAGAGGGGTTTTCAATGCTCACATAAAGGGCTTCCCTGACCCCTCTCTCAAACCACCTATATTCTCTTATCTAATGTGTCCACATCCTCATCTTTGAACGAGTACCCCTTTCCCTTCAAATATAGGTACACTGCTGATTCTGATCCTGAGCTGTTACCCCTCCTATGTTGGGCCATCCTCCTGTATAATGGCAGTTTACTTTCTCCAATGTAGAAGTCAGCACACTCCTCACTGCAATGGACCACATATACTGTTTTGCTCCTCTTGTATTTTGATGTGTGCTTAAGCCCTCAGAAGCGCACATGGGATCAAAGCCTGACGGATATTATTCTGGCATAACAAAACAGAAGCAATTTTGTCAAGGCAATTTAAAATGAACTTTATGTTGATGCTTAGATATGCTTGCTTCATCTCTAGAGGACCATGTCCTGTAGCTACTACACTATAGCAGCTAACAGCAACACAACACAAAGTCTCACAAATCTCAGTGCCAGCACTTTGCCATCAGCTTTGCTCCAGACTGCACAACTGGCCCTTGGGCATGCATCCCTCAGCTCTTTCCTCTGTCACCTTCTCCCCTGTTCCTGGCTTTTGGCTATGCTGAGGTTCCACCAGCCCACACTCGGAGTCAGGGAGACCCTGGCACCATTTAGGAGTGGGCGGAGATAGGTGCTCAGAGTGTCAAGTCAACTCACACATACACACAAATTGAACTTGCTTTTCTTCCCACACTACTTGCTCTGAGATTTGTCTCCCTGCTCAACCGCATAGGGAACCGTTGCACTCCCCTGAGAGCTACAGCTGGTACTCTGATACCTGACAACCCTACTGAGAGTGCTGTGTTTAAGAGTATGTTTGCGTGTTTGTGGGGATGTGCTATATTGCTGTTAAGGGAAAACACAACACAACAGGTTACAGCATGATGACACATGACACAAAGTAAGTCAATAAGTGCAGACTGTTCAATTTAATGGACCTAGCACAGACCATTCCCGTCCCTCTGTATTGTTTGTTCAAGGCTACAGCATACACATTGGCTCTAATATATGGCTGAACTTTCCAAGAAGCCCAAGTGGCATTTGACTTTTAATGTAACGGCATTTCTGGCACCGACTTCCAGTTTAATATCTTAAATCAAAAGAGAACATCTTTAACAACGTCGCCCAGCTGTCTGTGCAAGATTGTGGTGCCAGCACTGGGTATGAACTCAGCTGCTGCAGGGACTTCAAATCATCCTTCTCTGGCTTGGAATTGCAAGCGTGATGATACATAAGGTTTGGCAGTTCTTGAGATCACTTAAGCATATCATGTACGGTTGCAAGGGGGAGAATTCTTAAAATACAGGGTCTTACTGAACTGTTCTAGATAGTTCTCTGAGGTCATGCAGGGGGCAAGAGCAGTACTAATCCCAGCTTTCTGAAGAGACAGAAATTAGCATGATGATAACATCAAATATCACCATCTGCCTTGCCAAGGTTAATTTTTATAATAGCTCTCGTATTCCAAATTCTGTAGGACAAAGTAGTACTAGGCACACAACCTCAGCAATGGTATATAATTATCAAATTTTATAGATCATTATATAAAAATGATTCCTCTGTTTACTTCTCTACATGCTATCAGCCTGCAAGTCTAAATGACCCCTGATTAATCTTTTACCTTATTACATTTAAGGATGACCGTTTCAAGTCATCCTTGCACCACGGGAAGTCCAAAGCAGCTGTATAAGTAGAGCACAATCAATAGAAGAAATTTTTATTTTGATGATATCTCACCTCTTACATTTTCTGCTTCAGAACTGTAACATGAAGAGAAGAACAGAGGCCCAAAGGAGGGTGGGGTGGCCTAATAAAGCCTCCCTGCCCCATCAGGTGATCCAGGGCCACCAATTGGTTCTTCTGGGCTACTTGTCACCTCATCTGATCAGGGCGAGCAAAGCTTCTCCTTTCATGCAGCCATGAGGTGCACGCCGTAATGTGATGAGAACAGCAAGATACAATATGAAGAGAATGATTAAAAAAGCCAAGGAGTTAGAATCCTGAATTCATAAAAATAGAACATTGGATCTATGTACACTATATGGAACAACCTGCAGAAAATGGAGAATAGATCTAAACCACCTGTTTCCTGAGTCCTATAATATATCAAAATAAAAATTAAAAGCCAAGAAACTCAGAACTCAGAATACATTAGAAGAAGTGGGAGATATGACCACACAGCCATACCCTCTCAAGATACAGTCGTCCCCCACTATTGCGGTCCATATAATGTGGTCCCAGTATACCACAGGACTGCAGTATATGAAGGCAAGGGCTCCTGGGGCAACCTGTGTGGGCATGTTTGGGGCCTCATGCTCTTACCCCAGGCCTGGCTCTGCCCCGAGTGGTTCTCCAATGAGCTTCTTGGGCCTGTCACAGGCCCTAGAAGTGGATTCCGGTTTCATTCTGAAATGTAATGGTCATCTATTCATATGACAGATCCCCTTATGGCTCACACCTTGTCACGAGGGGGCCAAGAGGAAGCATGAAAACTGACTTTGTCCCCAGCTGCTGAAAACCCTACCTACGCCTCCGTGGTCATGGAGGACAGTTTATCTAACAATGCAATCCTCTGCAAGTCTGCTCAGAGGATTGCAGAAGAGTTAAGGTCTGTTGGTGCCAGCTGCTCCTACTCCCAGTTCGGTAGATGAGTGCAGAAGATTGTGGGTTTTTTTTAAATAGAGAAGGCTATATATAAGTACCTGAGCAAAAGAAACAACATACAAACCGAATGAAGGCGAACGATAGATACTTCCACACAAGGTCTCCTTATCCATGATTACCCCCCGCCCCTGCCCCCAAGAACACTTTATTGCTTGCTTTATTTGGAGGACTTAATTTGGTATTCTCTGCCCGTCTCCACCTACAGCACAGCACAGAAGCCTTCATAATATCAGTGAACTCACAGTGTGTGGCTGTAATTGACATGTTAATGAAGCTGTGCCTGGGGAGGGTCTTACACCGGTTCCTACTGCATTACAAGAGGAAAGTTAATGAAGAAATGTGTTTTGAAGTTGTCATGGCAAAAAACGGAAAGGAGAAAGAGAAAATGGCAGGAAAGACAGCAGGTAGTTATCAAGAGGAATCCACTGCAGAAGGGGCCATATGTTGGACAACAGTGGAGAACTTTCCTCATTTCTTTGCTAGTGCAGTGGGTTGGAGGGCAGGGGAGGGGTGGGATGCATATCCTTTGTGATTTTTTGAGATATTGATGCAGCTCCTTGCTTTATATGAAATTAATTGAGACTGGGGGGAAATGTTGAGATCCCACGGCAGTTCAGAAAAAGCTCTTGTTTACAGAATCGATCTTTCTGAAAACGTCTGACCTTCTTCATTTCTCTCTTTTTAAAAGACAAACGTCTAGTGCTTAGTGCTGGGAAGAGGACTTCAGAAGGTGAATCTCAGATGACAAGGGAGATAGGGCATGACCTGGTAAAAACAACTAATGCCCAGTCACCTGAGAGACAGCGAGTTAGACCTGTATTAAGTTGTTTTGTGGTTGAATTGTTGGGGTGGGCATCACAAAGCAGAGGCTCAGTCGAGCACCAAAAATGGCCACAGTGATAATGAAAGAATTTGGGAGTGAAACAAAGTGATTTTCACATTTGTAACCTAGCTCCAATTGTTTACATGTCCATGCGATGTTGCCATGCTAGCTACGTGGTTGCTGATTGTTTGAATCATGCAGGTAACAAGATGAATAATGACGATGATGATGACAAGTAGGATGGCCACTGAGTATGCCAGTGGGTACCAGCTGAATTCTCAGAGAATTGCTTTGCTTCCCCCAGTCTCCATTAGAGATGGGCACGACTTAGCGGTATTCCCGTTTCCGTTTCCGTTACTCGGTTCCGTTACTCTACGGAAACGGTAACGGGAATTACTCCCCCAGACTTCGAGCTCGAACCGACGAACGAACAATTTTGGTCTGATTTGTCGTGCTCGTTACTTGCATCGCGAGATCGCGCGATGCCACACGCGGCACAGAAAAAAAAAGTTTTTAAAAGTTAAAAAAAACCCCGGTTCCCGGCCAAAAAGCAGGCGGGAAAATGCCTGCCGTGCCTCAGGGCACCTACCAGAGGGGTTGTTTCTGGAGGTCCCCGGCCTCCCCCCTCATCCCCCGTCCTGGGCTGCTCTGGTGGGACTCGCCGCAGGCTCGCAGCCAGCAAAAAGCCCAGTCTCGCCGCCGGCTGCCGCAATTAAAGCGCAAGCAAGCGGCACGGACGGCACAGGAAAAAACTTTTAAACTCTCTCCCCCCCACCCATTACCGGGCCAAAAAAGCAGGCGGAAAAATGCCTGCTTGACTAAGGGCGCAGGGCACCTACCGGAGGGGTGGTTTCTGGAGGGGGGTCCCGCCTCCCCCCCCGTCCTGGGCAGCCAGACTCGCGAGTCGCCATCGCCATGCCATGCGGTGCGGGGCGGGGGATCCAAAATGGGGCGGCGAACGCAATATTGTTTTTTGAAATCGTGGTCCAAAAACACACAAGCACAACAGAAACACGCGAAAATTTATAAACTGCCAGATTTTTCACAGTAGCAGTGGGTTTTTTCTTGCAACAAAATGTCTCTCCTCTCCTCCTCTGTCCTCCATTGATTTTATTTTATTTTATTTTATTTACACCTGCGCAGTGCGCAATGATGGGCTGGCCAAGTGGCCAGCCATGTGGGAGTGGACAACCATGCAAATTTTTGGAGCCATCCCACCAGTCGCATGGCCACTTGGCCATGGAGACTTCTGGGATGTGCCAAAAAGCCCCCTAAAACCTGCCCTAGCCCTAACCCTAACCCTTGACTCCGTACCCATACGTCACAGACTGTCTTCTTAGTGGGTCAGAGAGGCACCCAGAGGTGCAACCCACTAGCCCACCGTAACCTTACCCGTCACTAGCCTAACCCTAGCTCTTGCACTAAGCCACCTTAAAGCCAGATCTACTTGCTTGCATTGCACTACACGCAGCAAGTACAATTCCCTTCTGTGTGAGACATGGTGGTGCCAGAGCCTTGTGAAGGGCGGGTATGACCCTATCACTCTCACACTGGTCTCACGTCTGCACATTATGTTATGCAATATCCATATGGCTATTGCATAGCATTTTGCAGCAGCAGCAGGTGAGGAAGGGAGACCCCCATGTAGAGGGGTGTCTCTTGGAGCCTGCTTCCCCTTCCTAGTGGCAGGAGGCACCCACGGGTGCCTCCAGGAGCCCACTTTCCCTTTATAGCGGGCCAGAGGAGGCACCCACCCCACAGAGGTGCCTCCAGGAGCCCGCTCCCCCCCAAAAAAACCAGTACTAACGACAACGAAAAAACAAAAAACGAACCGACTAATTTTTGCGAATTTTCACAAAAACCGGAAACGACCCGAAATGGGACTGGCCCGACTAACGACAACTCGAAAAAATTTTTTTTCAAGTCGTGCCCATCTCTAGTCTCCATGTGAGAAAGTCCATTTCTAAGTGACCTGGGAACCTCTCTGCAGCCTTGTTGGGACCTCAGCTGTAGCAGTAGTCCAATGATGGTGGATTTGACTGTGATTGTGACTGGAGATGGGGATGAACCACCAAAATAGTGGTTTGTGGTTTGTCAAGAGTGAAACCAGGCCACCTTTTTGCAGGGATTGTAATGAAGGCTACGGAGGCTTCCCTTTGTCCTAAGAGAAGCTGCAGCCACCATTTTTGCAAAGGGCAGCGTGGTTTCCCTTAGGCCCCAAGGGAAATCATGCAGCCCTTGCAAAGATGGCAGTGATGACCGTGTCCAGGGCACCGGTGGTGGTGGCAATCAAAGTAGGCAGGTGTCCGGGAGCTTTGGGGAAGCAGAAGACACTTTTATTTTGTTTAGACAAGGGGGGGGGGGCAAATAAAAAGGGGAAATATTAATCCCTCTATATTCTTTGGGGTGACCAGACCTGATGAATATGGAGAGACAAATATTAAACAAATCAGCATTATTCCTTGTCCCATTTCTAATCATGAATCTCCCTTTCCCTTCATCCCTCCCCCCAGCCTATATACCGTACAAAACCAAAAACAAAAAGTGAGAGCCCAGGACGATTGAAAAACAAAAATACATAGCAATTGGAATTTATAGAGCCTCATTCGTTGGCATCAAATCAACTAACACTTCTGCATCTTTTATACATATGGTTTCTGCTGGTTTTAACATATCGTCAAACACTTTGGAGAAGCTCTATTTCCTACTTGCTTGATTAGTCTCTCGTGTTTTCCAGCCAAACAAAATCACATAATTGCATTTTCTAATTTTGTGGTTACTTGAATCCACACTGATTATATGATTATATGTAATGACAATAATTACTATATGAAAGTGGACAACGGCCACTGAAGAGGGGGGGAATGCAATAATTTTAACTAGATAATACGCAGCACATAAGGGCAGGCAAACTCTGTTTTCTCTGTTAGGAATTTGTTCAGATATCATGGGCAACAGCTTGAATTGTTCAGCCTTGGATTATGAGAATTCCATATGCAAGCAAGGCAAGTGAAACTTTAATGGTAGAGCCATCTGAGAGAAGATTAGCCAGATGTTTCTCTGTCCCCAGCAGAAGGAGTCAAAGTTTGCCTCTGGAAGGGAGCAGAAAACAGAAATGCCATTATATCCCAATGAAACTTTAGTTGTGGTAACTACAAGAGGAACAAGAAACTTCTGATATAAATAAGCATGGAGATGGTGTTTTCTAATACAACTTAAATGTTTGCAAGAGGTAGGGCCTCTTGCATTTCCTGCATAGTTTGGAATTTTTGTGGATAACTTTCCCCGGTTATGCAGCCCAAGTGCTGGGGGTCGCACAGTATAACAACTACTAGTTTCCAGATAGTCAACCTCTCTCTCATTAACTGGCACTTACCCTCACCACTCTGATTTATTACCAGACTAAAGAATAAAATAGTTTCATTTATTTACAACTGTGAATATATCAACAACATCATGACTGCTTTTAACCAGCCTGCTTCTATCTACTTTTAACAAACATTTTCTACCAGCCACTACCAGTGGACATGAATAGACTCTCTTCGGGAAAAAGAACTCTCAGCAGAGAGGCAGAGCTCTCTTTGAATTTAGGGAAAGAATGTTGGGTTACTCCAAGCCTAGAAAAGTTCCTCCCAGCGAAACAAATTAGAAGGTGGCATGTGAGATTGTAATAATCCAAAATCCTGTTGCCTAAATTACATCTGTGCAAGACTGATGACCTCACTAGCGGTGAGATTTTTGACAATTAAATATGTCCTCTTTCTTTCAAAGCTCATAGGCAAGAAGGCTGAGTGCAGGTGAGTTATTTCCTTACTGAAAATCTCCCCTTTAAAACAGGCATAATTTATATAACAGGATTTTACAAGTGAGTTCTCTTTCTTAGTTTAGGACTAAAATGGTGCAATGCAATCCTGTGATATCTATTCAGAATTAAACCTGGCTGAGTTCAAAATAAGTTGCTCACATCTATCTATCTATCTATCTATCTATCTATCTATCTATCTATCTATCTATCTATCTATCTATCTATCTATCTATCTATCTATCTATCTAACCGCTTTATCAATATTTGACTTCTCTCTCTCTCTCTCTCTCTCTCTTTCTCTGGGATAAAGGCTGTCACTTTGAGTGTGGAAAGTTACTTTTAAAAGATAAACAGTTATACAGTTATATAGTTATGCCCTTGTAGCAAAAAATCATTAGAAAAACAAAAAATAGCTATTTACTTCCTCCCTCATTGGAAGTAAACCAGCTCATTCTGAGCTACTTTCAGAACAACTAGAATGCCCCAAAGATGCTCCCTGAGTCCACATCAATGTTACGGCGATTAATGCCCACCGAAGAGCTCAAGGCAGCATCGTGAGGCTCAACATGAGCCTTTGCATGAATGGAGTAACATTACATTCTCTTCTATCATTTAGTGAGACCGTAAGCCTTAAGTAAGAGAGGCCACTCTATGACATAAGAACATTAATAACATAAGAAGAGCCAATCAGGCCAAAGGCCCATCTAGTCCAGCTTCCTGTATCTCACAGTGGACCCACCAGATGCGTCTGGGAGTGCACGAGACTAGATTGTTTCCTGATACCACTCCCCTGCATCTGGCCCTTGAAGTACAGTTATGCCACAAAAGGAGTAAATTACATTTCTAATGCAATATAATTACTGTATACGTATACACTCAAAAGGAAAAGAAAGGAATTATAAGTAACTAGTTATTTGTCATTATTACTTCTTTCTAAACTCTCCTTCCAGATATATGGATTCTTTAGACCGGTGGAAACCTACAAAGGCTCTTTTCCCCTTTCCTTTTCTCCAGGTTGCACACCCTGCTGGAAATCCTTCTTTTTCTTCTTAATTTCTTTAAAAGCCTAAAAGCAGCATGTGTTTAACCTATTATGAACTGTTCCAAAAGATGAAGAAATATAAACATCTGTAGATTTTATCTCCTTGTCTACTTGCCTTTTTTGCTAAACAGACCAGATGCTGGAGTCAAATGAGATTGCAGCGGAGGATGTAATTATTTTTAAGGTTGTACACACTTCAACATTTCAGAGGTTTGAAGAGAGAGAGAGAGAGAGAGAGAGAGAGAGAGAGAGAGAGAGAGAGAGAGAGAGAGAGAGAGAGAGAGAGAGAGAGGAGTCGTTCTTGTAAGCTGAGCTTCACTCAGTCCAGTGAAAATTGTACCTCCATCTTTCTACACATCCATAAATGAATTGCAATATCATTTTTAAATGATAGGTCTATTTGTGAACGTGTCTTTTTCAAAGTGCATGTGCAAACTGCTTTCTGGAGCTTGTGCAAAGAGATATTCATAGTAGAAGCAAAACCCATGTTTAAACAGAGTGCCCTCCAGTGTAACCAATGACAAACCACAGAACACAGAGAGCAATACACCTGCCTGCTCTTGATTTCAAATATGAATCTGGCCTAAGATCTGAGAGGTGAGGGGTTCTTTGTGTTTTACCTTTGGTAGTAAAAAAAAGAAGAAGAAGCAAAATCAAAGTTTTCTGCTTATATACTGCCCCATAGTGCTTAAAAACACTCTCTGGGCAGTTTACAATTTAATTATGCAGGCTACACATTCCCCATTCCCACCCCAGCAAGCTGGGTACTCATTTTACTGACCTTGAAAGGATTGAAGGCTGAGCGAACCTTGAACCTGCTATCTGGAGCTGAGCCGCACGTCATGAGTAGAGATGGGCATGGAACGAACATTTTTTCGTTTCCGTTACCGTTTGTTGTTTCCGTTGCGTAACGAAACGACAAACAAAAATTGTGATGAAAATGAAACAAAACGAACAGAACCATGAAAATTGTGGTCGTTACGTTTCGTTTCCGTTAATGGCGACGCGCAATGAAATGAGCTGTTTTAAATGTTAAAAAACGCCCTGGACATCCGTAAAAACACAGCGATAATTATTTATATTGTCTGATAATACCTACCGGGGGGTTGGGGTCCTTAAAACGTTTGTTTTTGTCTTCTCCCATCGCGATGTATTTTTCTTTTCCCTTTAAAATGGATGTCACCACCAGCCACAAAATGGAGTCAAGCCATGTGATGGGATCATGTTCAGCCAATAGCATGTCCAGGTTGCAGACTGGACGGGCAGGTCTGGCAGCCACAGAGGGCATAAAAAGCTCTGGCAGCCCCTGTCCTCCTTGCAGTCTCTGGTGGGAGTTAGGGTGGGATTGCTGTCTCTGCGACTCTAGCTTCAGTCCTGCAGCCTCCCTGTGTGCGTGTGTGCTGCGTAGTGCATACCTCTCAGTGAGTACCCTCCCTTGCCCCACAGTGCAGTCACTCTGTGGCTGCCTTGCACCCTGGGCAACGCCCGCCGCTGCCTTTGCAGCCTCCCTGCATACTTAGTCTATACTGTGTCCCTGCCAGCATCCTTTTTTCCAGTGTTTTCCCTCTGGTCTGGGGCGTTGGGGGATGCCTGTGCACAGAAATGCTTTAAAACTTGCGCAAAAAGCGGGTAGAAATGAAAAACGAAAAACGAAAAACAGTAACAAAACTTTTCCAAAACATTCACGACAAACGGAAATGAACCAAAACAGACCTCTGAGTGACAAACGAAAAACTGAAGCACCATTTTTTGTTTCGTGCCCATCATGAGCACAATTTCAGCTGCAGTACAACAGTTTAACCACTGTGCCACTAGGCTTCTTCCTAGTAGTGTATTATATGATGATCTTTGGAAAGCTTATTTTAAGCTCTCATGCCCCAGTTGTGGAATGGCCACTTCTTAGATGGTTACTTCATGTCCTTCCTCGTTCCGAGTTGACATTCGTTTTGTGATCACATTGCTCGCGGTCACATGGTCTTGTCCCGGTACTGTTCATGTTCCCGTGCACCCACAGCCATGATTGATGGTACTGTGACAACTGATACTGCACGTCCTTCTTCCGTGACAATATCTGAACTTCTCAGCCTTCATTCTTGGTTTTTGTTTTTGTTTTTTGGTCCGACCTTCCATTTTTTGATCTTTCAAATCTCCTCAACTTTGCCTTCAATGCGTTACAGAGCTAAGTTTGAGACATTTGTCTTTTAAACTCTCTGCACTGCGTTGCGGACTCCATAGGGAATGTATTGGTGAATGGCACTTCGCACTCCTGCCACTAGATGGAGAATGGCACGTTGCGTGATGAGCCTTACCTCATGGGCCCATCTACTCAGAATGAGAACTGAGACAAGCAGATTCCCAAGCCCAGGGAGGGGTATGGCTCATCACGCTTTAATCTCAGTTCAGGGGGCATGGTCAGGACAAACTCCCATCATCACGCAATGGATGGGCGGTAAGATTTCCTCATACCGGTCCCAAGTGGGACCGCAAACGATGAGAGAGGGACATGCAGTAACAACCTTAGAGGCTTGGTTTTGATGCCCAAGTTTAAAAGCATGCTGCCTGTCCAGGCACCTAAGGCCGTACCCTATGCATCTTGTCACCTGGATTGCATCTTCCATTTGGATGTTGCTGAATTGCTTAGTATTGCTTAACATTGTTGAAAGCTGCTTTATGTTGTGTGTTATGAATTTTGCCTCAGAAGCAGTCTGAAGAGTTTCCCCATGGACTGTTGAGAAGGAGAGATGATTATTTCTTCTCAGGCCTCGTAAGAGTAGGAGTGCGTTAAGGGCACATTGAGCAGCAGGAGTTAATTAAGCAGAAAATGATTTGGCATGAAACCACCCTCTTTTATAGACATAGTTTTTTTAAAAAAAACAATGTTGCCCACTGTACCTTTATAACTGCCTCTTATCTTTCATTCATTGCTTGTGGCCCCAAGAACTCTGTAGTCATAGATGAACCACAATTTGGCAAAGCCAAAGAAATTTCCAGGAGCAGAAAAGACCAGATTTCCCTTGTCTTGGAAGAGTCTCAAAATATGAAGAGAATTATTTGTGACGTATTCCTTTTGGCCATTTTATTTCCAACCCATGCACGATTTACAGTTTGCCACTACTTATAATGCAGACCAGGACTCTGCTTAATGGTCTAGTGGCCTCCTTTGAAGGGAGTTGACTGACTTCCAAGGCCTGTCATGATCTGGTAATTCTCCTCTGATTCATACGGGATTAATTGCCCCTTAGTGCTGGTGAGCTGTAATGCTCACGCCAAGGCTGTAGATCTGTCACTTTGATACATAAGATAATCAAGTCCCATAATAGACTCTCCATGCATGTGAACGGCTTGGAAAATCTAGGCAGGCAATGAAGAAGATTGGGTGAACATGTTTTATCAGCAAACATCATGCTTTTAATTTTTATTATATTGCTAAGCTAAAGAGTTATAAATGTAGCTACAAACAGAATTTAAAACTTTTTGGAATATACTAGTATAAATATTCAAATTTTATTTTTGAGAAAGTTTGCAATAAGAAAAAGGCATCATTTGCTTTGGCATTAATTACTGCAGAATCCTCTATGCATTTGGCCATACTTAAGTCCTGTAGGGCTTATTCCAAATAAATGGGTGTATTGTTGGATCCTGAGATGATAGTCTTTGTTTATTTATTTGTTGTGATAATAACATCTGCCTTTTTTTGCAGCCTTGTCATAATATTGACTCATTTGGTTTACAAAAAATTTCACTCCTAGTATTATTGAGCCAAGAATCCCCATCTTGTAACTATGGTATATATTTGGGTCCCCCTCGGGTGCAGAGCATTGTGCTTATCCCTGTCAAATTCCATTCTTTGTTTTTGTTAAGCCTCTAAAAGTCTTTTTGATTTTTGCTCCTGTCTTCCAAGGTATTGGCTATTTCACCCAATGTGGTGCCATATGCATATTTGATAAGTATTCCCTGTGCTCCCTCATCCATTAATAAAGACGTTGTAGCACCCAAACCCAGTACTGAGCCTGGTGGAACACCACTACTTACCCCTTCCCAGTTTGAGAAAGAACAATTGATAAATAGCCTTAAATTAAGGAATCTCCATCTCTGCAGACATTAATTGTTGCATATGGAGTCAAACAGCTCAGCGTGCCACAAATAATGTCTATGGAGAATTCTTATCTTGAGGATATTTATCTCCAAAAGTTACATCTTCACATTGCTCCACATTTCAGTCATTGTCTTCTAATTCTTAATTCAGAGTATTATTTAGTCTGCCAGCTGAACAATTTAGAGATCATTTCTGAGCTATTTCATGATAGCATTTCATCCATAGGGTATTTGCATGGCAACTCTGGTTTCGGAAGCTAAGCAGGGTCGGCCCTGGTTAGTACTTGGATGGGAGATCACCAGGGAATACCAGGTCGTGTAGGCACCTGGAGTAGGAACTGGCAAGCCACTCCAGTATTCCTGCCAAGAAAACTCCATGGACATGGAGTCATGAAGAGTCGGTAACGACTGTAATGACACAACACACACATACCATTATTTAAGTACCACAAATGAGTTACTACTAAATAAAGGTTCAAACTTTTAAATATATTTGTTCAAGATTTTTTTGTTTTTGTTTTTAAAATTCTTCCCAATCTCTAGGGTGGAGAGCTCCACCCTCTGGGAATATATCAACCCTTGACACAGTCACTGTGAAAGGATGGAAGATGACTTGGTAACATGCTTTACAGTGATGGTTCCCAACCATGGACCCTGAAAAGTTTTTGGATTACAGCTCCCAGAATTCCTGTCCAGGACAGCTAGTGGTGAAGAACTGGGGGAATTTCGGTCCAAGAACACCTGGGACCCAAAGTTGGGAAAGCACTGCTTTATGGAGTTGCTAGGCTTACAAAGCACTCTTAAAATTGCTCTAGGTGAGGGGAAATTTAGGACATGGATAACATGTTCCCACATGCTCCCCATCAATTTACCTCCCTATGAATTTCTGCTAATGCTGAGCAGGGCTATTAAAGAGGTAAACTGTACGAGGCAAAACATCATCTTATAGACACCACCTTATATAAGCAGAACACTTTGCTTACTGTAGAACTGTGAAAGTAGAGATGGGGATGAATTTTAAAAAGTTTGTGATTCATTGGGGCTAACAAATTTAATTGATTAATTCCCAGTGAGAAATCTATAAATGAATCAATTTGTCTTTAAAATAATATATGGATTCCCCCATGGCATCTAGAGGTCCAGAATGCGGCGGCCAGACTGATGACGGGTGTGCGTCGGTATGACCATATCACCCCAATTCTGGCTCATCTGCATTGGTTACCCATTGCATCCTGAATCAGATTCAAGGTCTTGGTTTTAATTTATAAAACCCTCCATGGTCTAGGCCCTGACTACCTGGCAGAGCGGACCTCCCAGTGGTCAACTTCAGCCCGACCTACCAGGATGTCGCAGGTGCACTCGCCCAGGGAGGCTCGTAAAACATCCACCCGAAACTGAGCCTTCTCTGTGGCTGGCCCCACCTTATGAACCATCTCCCTAGCGAAATGCGCCTTGCACAGTCCCTGCCAGTCTTTAGGAAGGCATTAAAGACCATGCTATTCCGTGAGGCATTTGGTGACTTAGGTTGATTTTTTTTCTTCCCGCCATCTGCCCGCTGTTTTATTTGTCACTTAAGTAGCTTATTTGTTTAATTGCTTTTGTGTATTTGTTTGATTTGATTATCTGTTCCATTTTATATTATTGTAAACCGCCCGGAGTTCCTTCGGGAAGACGGGTGGTATATAAGTTTTAAAATAAATAAATAAATAAATAAATAAATAAATAAATAAATAAATAAATAAATAAATAAACTTTTATCTGCTTTTTCTCTACAAACCCTTCATGTTTGGTGAAGACTGGGATTCAGACATCTGAGCTAGACACTACCAAAGAGGGCTCCCACCCAGGAATCTAGATACATTAAATTTGCTCCAAGGCTTCTATCATCTATCCTCTACATTTCCTCTAAGTTTGGTAAAGTTTGAGTCCAAGACATATGAGTTATAAACCTACAAAATGGGACCCCCTAAAAAGTTTCCCTTTAGCAACTAGGTTAGGGGAACCCAATTTTCACAAAATTTAGAGTTACTGTAGAGAAGAATAAAAAGAAACTTTTCTTCAAGTTTTGAATCTCTAGGTGCCTGAGGAGAATTTTCCTGGGAGGGGGCTATTTTGGAGTACATAGCTCAGACTTCAAAAATCTAATCATCAACAATCTTGGAGAGATTGTAGAGAAGAGTCAGGGGATGGTTTTCTCCAACTTTGGGGTCTCTAGGTGCCTTGAAGGCCATTGTATAGCCCAAAAGAATTTGCACACAAAATTATTAAAAATTGAACAATTGGTATTCATCAGGAGACTTTATTTATGAGAAATGCAAATCAGTGAACATTGACAAATTGGCTAAATTCATCAGAAACTGTGATTCATTTTTCAGTTCATCCCCATCTTTAGTGTGGAGAGCTAGGAATCTACCACAGGTACACAACCGAACAGGGCAATGATGGATGCAAAAACCTCCCAGTCTTCATTTTGTTGCCTTTGTCCGAACTGTTCCTGAATTTTCTTCCCATCATTGTTTCATTATCAGAATTGAGATTGTGAGATTTTTGGCTGAAATCCCATTGCTTAGCATAGTAAGTCACAACTAAATTTGGGCCAGTCATGATTTGCTAAGTCAGCTGCAGTTGCAACTTGCTATATTAAGCCACAAGATGGTGGCCTTTGATTTGTTCAGTTTTGTTTTTTGTCTGCATAGAACTTTCTATATATTGCAAACATATACGTATTGCATTTTCCCTCTGTGTACATTTATTTACACCTTTGAGTGAAAGTCCTTATTTTCCCCATTGGCTAAAGCATGTTTGCACCCATTTTTCAACGGTCCTCATTTTTAGCTGCTTGTATCTTGAAAGTTGTTATTATATTGGAAACATCACAACATTGTTGTTTTAAGGAATCATGTACAAAAAAAGTCTCAGACTGTGCAAAATGGCTACTTTTATTGAAACTATTTGATCTTACACAATGTTGTTGTTTTTTTGACCCAAAGGCCAGTTCATAAATCCACCCTTGAGCTGTGTGTCAGGAGACAATGAATCTTCCCTTATTTGCAGTTTTCTGTCTGTAAAGTTTTATTTTGGTTTGCTTTTAAATGGAAAGGAGTGTTCATTGATGCACAGACTCATCTCTCAGTCCAAGACAATACCCTGCAGGTACAGATTTGCTGTGCCATTATAACAAACCTCCTGGTTTTCCAGGTAATAATTTAGCAGTGGCTTCCTCCAGACCAATATAGCCAATAATATTTAATAAGTCTCCTTTTAAAAGGCGAAGTTCACTCCTCCATACAGGCTCTGGTTGCTTTCTCTGAATTGAGTGAATCAGCTGGAGGAAAGCATGTCATGGCCAGGTTTAGGACTGATTCCTTTAAAAAGGGTTGATTCTCTTTTTGCTATGCTGACTCTTAGATAGCCTTCATGTTTTAAAGACCGGGTTTAATGGAAGTGCACAAGAAAACCATTATGGATAATAACTGGAGAGAGTATGTTTGAATTATATATTTGGGGGGGGGGTGAAAAGAAAACTAAATTAGGTTAAACTGTTAAATGTTTTAGCCATGTACTTTAAAGGCAGCAATGTTAAATAATATTCTGGAGTCCTGAGCCACGCTAGCTATATGAATCTGACTATATAAGATGAGATGAGAATGTACCACCCAAACTAATGGATCCAAATGACAAGAAAAAGAGTTTTCAGCTAAACATAGAAGCTCCTCTCAACAGGAAGTGTTCAGTGGTGGAACACGCTATCTTGAAGGTGTTGGACTCTCATCCCTTGGGATGTTTTTAAAATGGCTTAGAGAGCCAAGGTTGTTCAAGTATGCTGGAGAGGTGGACTTCTTTGCTTTAGCGATTTTTGCATGAATCTGTTTGTAGAAAAAGTTGCTATTATGGTGACTCCGTGAATGAATGTTCTCCATCATATCCTGCCCTCAGCAACTCAGCTCAGCTCTTGCAAACTCAAGCTGTGGGTTCTTTTAGGGAGTCAATCCACCTCACATTTGGTCTTCCTCTTTTCGTGCTGCCTTCAGCCTTTCTCAGCAGTGCTGTTTTGTTCTAGAGAATCCGGCCTTCTCCTGAGTGCCCAGCCTCTCTGTCTCTTTCCCCTTTTCAGCTGGTTGTTGATTGCATTTGTTTTAGATAATGTTCTTCCCTTTGCCCTTTTAATTGCATATTTTAAATGACACTCATCTTTTCAGTGAACATTCATGACTCTTGCTAATGGCCTGGGGGTGGCCTTTCTGAAGGCTGCCCCTCAGAGATGCTCCAGTCCCCCAGAGTTGAGGAAATGTCCTTCGTATCTGATTTTGTTTTCAACTAGAATGACTGGGACAGAACGTAGGGACTTCTTCATGTCACACTCATTCGCTGCCATTCAGCTGCTGCTGCAGCGTCCCTACAGCAACAATCCATAAACCTGAGCCCCAGATGCATTTGAAATATCAATGCCTGACCTTGGGGGGGGGGGGGGGAGATTGCGAACTTCTGAACCAAAGTGCAGATTATACTTCTTACAAGAGTACTGCTTTTGTCTTTACATTCTGCCACTGGTTTAAGGGGAAATAAAACCCACAACAAGGGCAATAAATCTGGCATATTTATATTCGATTTAGGGCTCCCAGTAGAGTAGGCATGTCCAAAGTCAGGCCCGGGGGCCAAATGCAGCCCATTTTTAAATTTTGAGCAGCTCGGAGCCTCTTCTCCCCACCAACTCAGCCTGTCACACATCCCCACCAGCTGGCCCCTCCTCATACCAGATGGAGATGTCAGCTTACAGTTTTACGGTTTGCCTGCCCTCCCTGCCTATGTCTGTCCCCCCAGCCACCTGCCCAGCCTACCTGCCCCCAGCTCTGTTGCTGTAGCATCCTCTCCGCCTCCTTGCATGTCCTAGAGCCATGTCCAGAGTCTGGCCTGGGGGCCAAATGTGACTGAATGTTTGGCCCCCACACATTTTCACCTCAACAAATCTGGCCCTCCTTGCAAAAAGTTTGGACACCCCTGCAGTAGAGGATATAAGATAAGTATAAAAACTTTTTGGACCCCCCTTTCCCCCTTTTGAATTCTTATTGAGAAGCAACTCATATTCTGTAACAATAGCTGCTTTCATATTTAGAAAAGGAATGCAATTTTAATTTGGCCTATAATGATACTTTAATAGGCATGCCAGTTATTAGCCATGGCAGCTTGATTGCTTTCCTGACTGCAGTTTTCAATTAAGGATAATGTCATATATTCATGTGTGGCAGAGAAGAGAGGAAAGAGGCGGGGACTATTTTTGTTGGCAAATCACACTCTTCAATAGGCACTTATGGAAATACATCTGAGTAACCTGTTTGGGGTTTTAATGAGCTTGATTTCCCCCAACCCTGCTGCCATTTAGCTAAATGCATTGGTCTTGATTAAAAGGCTCTCTGTTCTGAATCCTCTCTAAAAATGGTTTCGATTCCATTTTCCAGCTTGCATTCCACAATCACATGATTTACAATCAGAAGTTCTAAATCATGTCTCTCCTGTTTTGTGGATTTCTTTAGATTAACCCTACTTGGTTTCAAATACACAGGCAAAATGAATTGGATCCCAGGACCAGCCAGGCTTAGAATCAGTTTTCCAAAAGGTAGCTGTATTAGTCCATTTCAGCATGTACTGTAAAAAACAAATGAAAGCTTCATAAATAAGGTATTGTGGCACCTGAAAGACTAAACAATGTATTTCATTGTGAGCTTTCATAGGGCGCAATCCACTTCCTCAAACACAATGGCTGGAGTCCTTTCTTATATTTCTTGCAAGGTCATGCCATCAACTTAACATCCAGCTGCAAATCACCACCAGTTAAGAAACCAGCATTAGATTGTATAAAATAGGAAAAGTCTACCCCAAGTTCTTAATTTGTGGCAATTTACTACTGAAAATTGCAACAACGGCATTATCGCCAGTGGAGATTTTGGCCATGGAGTGAAATATTTAGTCTCAGGTTTATATGTAAATAATATCCTTTGTGGAGGAATGGAGCCAGAGAGAGTGAACGCAAGCTCATAAAAATGAATTTTTTCCAATTGACAATAGCATTATTAACACAAGCAATGAAGTTTAATAATATTGATTGCTTCAATATCTCAGCCATATCTTGAATGATTAATCATCTACCCTGATCAGCATCAAATAGTCTTTGAATAGCACAGAAAAGTTGCTTCGGAAAGAAGCTTGCTAGTTTGTTAGTAAATAAATGATCACATATTGTTATCACAGAGGTTTGTGGTTATATTTTATCAGATCGCTATAATTTTTTTGCCACTGGATTCTACTGATGGCAAAGCAAGCAAGCAAGCAAATGAAGAAACAATCCTTCCAAATCCAGAAGAAAGCCACAGGAACTTCCACAAGTGTAACACTGCTGTCTGATTTTTCAGGATATTAAGTGAAACTGAAGTCCAACTTCAAAAAAATATCAAGGAAAAATACAGCACTACAACAGTTATTATATTAGTGATTTGTGTTTTGTTGTTTTGTGATACTTGTTGTTAGCCGCTTAGAGTCCTCTGTTGGAGATAAGCGGGATACAAATATAACAATAAATAAATAAATAAATAAATAAACAGCCAACATCTTACCTCAAACATAATTGTTTACTTATTTATATCCAACTCTAGACAGAAAGACAGATGGACAATTGTGTGTCGTCTAGTCCAGGGCTGTTCAACTTTGAACAGGCCGAGGTCTACTTTTTTTCAGCCTAAATTGCCTGAAGGCTACTACACAAAAATCTCTACTTATGAATTTTATCTGTTCCAAGCATATTGCTCAGTTTCCCATAGGAATGCATTGAAAACCAATTAATCCATTCTGGAAGGAACAGATTTCAAAGCACCATGGCCCTTGAACTGCCCCACTCAGCTGAGACAGTGGGCTGGCAGACCCAGAACTTTTCTGGGGCAGTGGTGGTCCTTGGGATGGGGGAGGGAGGGGTGGAGAACTTATCCTCTCACTTTTTAAATTGATGGCCAGTGGGCTACTTTTGAACCTTTCACAGGCTACCGGTAGCCTGCGGTCTACCTATTGTGCCGGCCTGGTCTAGTCCGTTCTGACTTCTGGTAACCCTTTTCTGGGTTTTCTAAGTAGAGAGTAATAAGAAGTGGTTAACTGTTCCCTTCTGGGATCAACAGTGGGGAATTGAATTCCCACCTTGTGGCTCCAACATCTAGAGACCTAACTCACTGAAATATATGTATATCAGCTATGTCTTCAGTTCAGTTCAGTTTTTGCTCTGGTGAAGGGCTGGCATGTAACATCCATTTCATCTCAATTCAGTGCCCTGTCAGGTCGTCCATTCAACAAGAGTTTGTAGCTCCCCAGATGCATTTAATTCACTTTTTCTTGTACTACCTCAACAATGGCCTGTTCAGTATTCCCAACAAAGGGTGTTGGAGTGTTGTGCTTTAAGAGATACTAGCACATGATGCCAAACTTCAAAGGAACCACTGTAGAGTAAGGGGGAGATGTTAGTATTGCAGGAGGTTTTCAGTAAAGAAACCATGCTTGCCACAGTTGACAAAATCTGAATAGATTTCAGCACTTCATTCTTACCAATTTCTATGGAAGAGCCTTAAGTGAGCTCTTAATGTTGTCAGTGTAATAAATGGGGTTTTAACTATTCAATATTTATTGTGGATCATATTCAATATTTAGCAGAAACATGTCAAATATGTAATATCTATTTCCAGTGTATTACTGTGCTTTTATTTAGCGCATATTAGCATTTTTGTGAGACTGACATGCAAGTGTTCTCTTGATACAAGCATTCATTTTAATCAGTTTAGTAAATCCCACAATTACAAAATGAAACAGGGCATTACTGTAATTTCTGATGAGATACACATTCACTTCAATACAGCAAAGCAAGATGTGTTACTTATATACTGCCCCATAGTGCTTAAAGCATTCTCTTTGTGGTTTACAGTTGCCCAGAGGCTATACGTTCCCCACCCCAAGCAAGCTGGGTACTCATTTTACCAACCTTAGAAGGATAGAAGGCCAAGCAAACCTGTTTTTTTTGGTTTGTTTTAATTTTATTTTATTTAGGAACTAACAACATACATTTCCAGTCTTTACAGCTTTTACAAAGACATTACATCATCCTTTGGTCCCTTCCTCATTAACCCTCACCCCCCCCCAGCAAGCACAATTTCACTACCCTTTCATATTAAACATTATTAAGGCATGATGGAATAGTCTAGCCCATTTCTCGTTCTCAGGATTCCCTTTTATCCAATGGATATATTTCTCCCACTCCTTTAAAATTCTGTTTCCCTTCTGTGTTTCCTTCTTGCATAATTTGTATCCATTCATTTTGAAAAAAATTGATGTATATAATCTTTCCATTTATCATCTTTCCATTTTTCTTGGTCCTTCCATCCACCCCTTAATACCATTATAGCCGCTGCTATTCCGTAGTACACAATCTTTTTTATGCCTCTCCATTGTTTTTCTCTATCTACTAACCTTAAGAAAATATGATCTATTTTTAGTTCAATCCTTTTCTTTGTAATTTCTGATAACCAGTTTTCTACTTTCTTCCAATATGTTCGTATTTTCTCGCATTTCCATATCATGTGTGCAAAAGTACCTTTTTCTTTTTTACAATGCCAACAATATTGTGATATGTTATTATTTATTCTATTTAATTTCTGTGGGGTATAATATTCTTTATGCAATACCTTCAATTGCATATCCTTACTTTTTACCAATTTTACTGAGCCAACCTTGAGCCGGCTACCTGGAATTGAACCCCAGGTTGTGAGCACAGATATGGCTGCAGTGCAGCGCATCCGCCTCACCTGTAAAAGCTCAGTCTGAAAAAGAATCCTCAATGAGACACTGGGAGCAGAGGAGGTGCTGGGGAGAAGCATGGCAAGGGGAAACATGTCTCCTCCCACTTCTGGCAGTAGAAGTCCTCACACCACCCCTCAAGTCAATGCTTCATTTGATCTGCTATATAAGCTTAAGTTTGGATTCCATCTCCTCCATCCACTGGGCGTAACTTGAATTGATCTTGCAACACACTGCCACATCTTGATCATATCAAGCCTGCTATCATGCTCCTCCCTCTTGTGCCAGTGAAGGGGGCAGGGTGTCTTGTTGAAGGCAACCCAACAATTCTGCAGATGTTAGAATTGCCAGTCAGGCCTTTTGCCTTTTGAGAGAGAGGAGGCTGTAAGCAGACACTTCGGCATCTCCATCTCATTTTGAATTTGCTGAATCCATCTTGGGTTCTTGTTATGGTGTTTTGACGTCTGCCTTCAAGAGCAATGGGTACAATATCTGGTCCAGTTTTCTTAATTATCTGCCCCTTTCCCCACCCCCATTTTATGCCATCTTTCCCAGACTGAGAGTTGTGGAATACTCAAAGGGTCATCCTGTTGGTACCTTCTTTTCTGCTTTTGTTTTGTATTGTTTTTGGCTCACATTTTCAGTTAGAATGCAAGCCACTCATGACAGAAGGCAAAGCTCAGCTTTTATCTCAGTGGTTCCCAACCTTCCTAATGCCACGACCTTTTAATACAGTTCCTCATGTTGTGGTGACCCCTTGCCCTGCTTGGAAGAGGCCACAAGCCACTTTTGGCAGGCCACTGCTGCAGGTGCCATACAGAACTTACCTCTACAGGCACCCTCAGCCAATCGCAGCCTCTGGTGCCATTGACTGACATCCCCTCCAACCTATCAAGCTGTAACTTACTCCCCCCCATTCCTCCCCCTCCTTAGACCCAAGCTGTTTGTGTCTTTTTCTTCATTGGCTCATGGCGACCCCTGTGAAATTGTTGTTTGTCCCACAAAGGGGTTCCGACCCCCGGGTTGGGAACCACTGTTTTATTCGTTCTAGGAGAATTTGAAACTGCACTTAACCCTAAGTACAGCATCTGGTTATTTTCATTTTCAGTTTAACGTTCACACTCCACTGCGTGATCTAAAACAAAAGCAAGACGAACCATTTCTTAGGAATCAATCCCAGAATATCCAAAATCATCAGGTCTGAATTGATTGCCTCGTCATTATCTTATGCCACTGCCTGATCAACTGGTTAAGCTAGTGTTCATTTGTTGGTACCAGTACCCTGGATGGATACTGAAAACTTGGTATTCAGTATGTTAGTCTTAGTTGGGTATTCAGTGTATTGAATACTGTGTGCACTAGTGAGAATGCCACTGTTCTGAGGTAAATCCAATAATTAGCAGGGAGTATTGGCTCTAAATTTCTATTGCTCAACAAGGAATGTATTCCCGAACTTTGAGTTACTAAAGCCTGGCTCACATGCTGTCATGAAAGAGGTAGATGGGAATTATTATTGTGACATAACGATAGAATAATCAGGCAACATCCCCATTCTAAGTTATTTCATTGAATAGTTGGTAGTTTAAAAAAGAAGGGAGAGAGAGAAGGGAAGCGGGGGGAGAGAATGGGATTTTCTAAAAGACCCAAAGTTAATAACAGATATGCATATATTTCTAAACAGGAAAGAAGGAACAAAAAATATTCTATATGCCAAATTCAAATACTAAAGTTGTAGCTATACAGCAGCATAATATTATTGAAATTAAACTACTAGTAATTTTGTGCCCGGTAATACGTATTTAACTTTTGAAATGGGCAGCTGATGAGCTTTATTGCTTTGTAGATGTAGCGCATGGTGCATCTTTTAGCTGGACTGCCGAGGTTGTAGTCTCTCTGCATACGTCCTAGTACATGGCTGCTGTGCTTAAATTTAGAGTCATATCTCATAATCTCTGAACTACTTATATGAAGACAATTTCTGGAACTGAGACATTATGGAAGCATTCAAGAGACTCGATCAGTCAATATGATTCGTGTTAGCTATTGATTCAGAAAACTGCTGTTTGAAATTCAAATGGTTTCTGTGCATGCAGGCATTCAAGGGTCAGGTGCAGCACCCTACAGAGACATTATCTGGGATAAGTACCAGCTTTAGAGAAGACTATCTAATACTGGAATATTTGTGTGTTTCTGGATGAACTTTAGGGCAGTTTTAAAAAAACCTATTTGCTCTCAAGCTGGTTTGTGTGCCCTTTTATGGACCAGAAATGCTTCAGTGGAGGGGTGGGTTGACATCAGTTGCTGTAGCAAAAGAACGAAGCCCCAAATCATTAGGAGATTGATAGCTGAAGTCCCAGCAAAAGTCCAAAACCATAACTAGAAATTCTAACCTCAACACCCTGGGAAAGCCTCAGCCATTGAAGTTTCCAGTGGAGGCTTTTGATGGGGAAGGACTCAGGAAACGAGATGTCATTCCACTTAGGTCTGGAGGTGTTCTTGAAGGGATGGGTGACTGGCTTTACAGTAGCATTAGAGATTATCTCTTTCCTCAACTGTTTTCTACAGGGCAAAACAAATTAAACCAAAAACTTCCCTGATCTTAAAGTTCAACAAAAAAGGCATAGGAAATGTGTTTCAAAAATTGTATTACATAACCTTAAAGTGCATGGAATACAGTTTGTTTTCATGCAGTTTCGAAAGTGCTATCATCCAGATGATGACCTTCATTCATGATGAACATTTGTAATCGATTTCTGAAGTTTTGCATCACCCTGCAGATCATGTTTGGCAGCATTGCTGCAGTGTCTTAGTGAATAACTGCTTTTGGTTTATCGACAATTCGTGGTTGATGTTTGTAGACTTCTACTTTCAGAGAGCCCCAGAGAACTTGCAAGCCTGAAATTTTCAACTCATAGTAATATGGTTTTTCCAGTCTGGAACAGCAGCGTTTTGACTGAGTGCAAAGTGGATACGAAAAGATCTCTGTGTCGCGATCACAAATTTGTTGTTTTGAAACACATAATGAATACTAGAGATGGGCACGAAGCAAAAAAAAAAGGTGATTCATTTTGGTTCGGTTCGTTTTAGGTTTCAGTTCATTTCGTTTTGGTTTTCTTGGATGGGTCAGTTTGTTGTTTGTTTCGTTAGGTAACCAAACAAATAAATAATGAAATGAATTAAAAATTAAAAATTCATTTCATGCCCATCTCTAATGAATACCTATCAAAGCCATGGTGGTGAATGAAAACAGTAAGATATATGCTGCTGACAGATTTCACTACGACCTGACCCACTTCACTAGTGCCAGACCAATAGCTAAGCCAAATCTGGGAAGGTTTATTTGTCTCAACATTTGTATATTTATATTTTAAACCTTGATGCCATCTTTTATTTGCAGAACCCTTTTTTCTTGCTGTGGTGGATTATGTTTCTGAATATATGCTCATGCAGCATTGATTAGGGCTAGGCAGTGGGCACACTTGGGAAACCAGACAAATGACTGAGGACATGAAGGGGGCTCCACCCTAACACATGCTTTCTCTTTCCTTGCCAGATTTTACAGAAGCAATTTTGTTTATGGCATGGAACAACCTTTCTTGTGCCCAAACATCTTCACATCAGCAACTTTCCTTGTAGAGTATCCAGAGATGAGTACCAGCTGCCATGATAATTGTGATATGCCATGATTATCACAGTGCCATGATAATACTACAAAGTGGGACTGCCTCCCTAGGAACCTAGAGAATTGCTTGTACTATTGTTGATCTCTGTATTGTTCACCGCAAATGTCAGTAATTTCATCCATGTGTTTCCTCATATATTTGATTATATAGATGGGGGGGGGTTCTGAACTTGCAATTTTCTGCATGCAAAGAACATGCTCCATCACAGAGTGACAACCTGCTCCATTCCCACATTCATGCTTAAGCTTCCACCATCCAGAAGAATGGCTGAAGCATCTCAGCTTGGCAAGTAAAATGCTGTTTTACTTGTATATATTGTCAATAGTCGATGTGCATTGCACTTATCATATAATGCATGGGTGTTAGAATAGATGTTGGTTAGCATACATTTTATCCTGAAAAGCATAAATCGAAATTAAATTCAGATTAAGTTAGTGGGCACTGTACTGTACACAATTCTCTGGTGCAATATTGTGCTTGTAAACTGGGGTTTGCAGCAGTCATCTAGCTCTTTTGCTAGCCATTTTATAACTTATGTACACATTTTCGCAGTCTTATTAATACATCATTCTGGTAGTCTATATGGATTCATTCAGAGGGCAGAAATGCTGAATGAAGAAAAAGCATTTTGCAGACCTCTGTATCGTTCTCCCTGTAAAGGCCAACACAGTGAAGGAGGTGTTACTTTGAGGTATATACCGTTGTCATATTTGCTGCAGTCAACAGTTGTAATGAAATAGAGGGAAAAGAGGGCAGGGGAAACACTTTGGATAGTTGCCTAGGTATTTTGGATGGTGATTCTTGTCTTTCTTCTGGTTCTGTGGCTTCTTCCTCCCAAGAGGGAAATTTCTGCTTTGATAGATTGTAAGCCAGCAAAATAGCCTTGGGTTAATGAGGTGATTTAGTTTATCTAGAAAAACTTTCCTGTAACTTGGTTTGTTTTTATGAAGTTCATTTTCTGTGGCCTTCTTTTTGGCTCTTCTACTCAGATTAATATGTTCTAATAAAAATTGGGAAGCCAGTCATCATCTGGTTCTCTTATTGAAAGCATTCGTATCGCCAGCTTTCCTGATTAATTTTGGAAAGTATTGGTGAGGTATGAAAGTCATGCAGTCGTTTATGAATGTTCTGTGCTTCGTGTTTCTGAACTTCTAGGTGCTGTGAAAACATTGTGTGTGTGTTCTGTAGTGATGGACTCATACACAAGCATGTTCCAGTCCTCAAGAGATGAAAGTGCAGATATTTACCAGTGCATCTGGTAATTAGTCTTTCAACTGCTAGATAGAGATGGGCATGAAGGGAATCGTGCCTTTTCTTCCCACTTCATAAAGTGGTGCACAGATGCCATGTGTTCCCTCTCCCCATCCCCTGGATGGCTGTTCCACACATAAGATGGTGCACAATGCCTAGATTATCTTTCTCAGCTGACTGTCCAATCAAGGCCTCTCTTCCCCACCTCCTCCAGCAGCTGGCCATTCCGACAAGGAGGCAGGGCAGGGATGCAAATTTTTACAAAGAAACGTGAATTACTTCATGCTCCTCTCTACCGCTAGACATGAAAGCTGACAGGACCACATCCTCATACCTCTGTAGGTAGGAGGGAGGCTGCATCTTTTAAGCTGTCTCTTTCTGAGCAATATATTCATGTTGTTTTTGCTAGCGGCAGTGGCTGCTATTGCTGACTTGTAAATATATCTTTGGCGCCTAGAAACTCAACCCATTTGCAAAGGAAGCAAATCAGCAGCAACATTCACAGAGGCTGAAAGAATAAGGAATGAAGGAATTCATCATTGGTGCAAAATAAAACAAGTTTCCCAGCAAGGAGTTAAAAAGCCAGAAATAAACTGCTAACCTGGAAAATTACTACATCTTGGATTGGATGGGGTCAAATAGACTGAGGTTGAACCTGGGCAAGATGAAGGTCCTGGGTGTGCCCCCACCCATGCTCAGTGATTTTGGAAGCTCCCTCTCTTTGGGGGGGGATATTGCGACTCTTCCCACTAAGAATGAGGTTCAGAGTCTGGGAATTCTTTTGGACCCATTATTATTCATGGAATCCCAGGTGGCTTTGGTAGTCTGTTCCACCCAATTCCATCTGTGGCGAGTCGCCCAGCTGCATCCCTGTCTGGATACTAAGCTGTATTTAAATTGTAATTTGCATTTTCATGTAGTTGTTTTTGGGGTGTTTTTGGGTTTTGCTTATTTTAATTGATTTGTTGTTTGTTAACTGCCCAGAGTGGCCTTGCTGAGAGATGGGTGGTATGAAAGTAGAAGAAAGAAAGAAAGAAAGAAAGAAAGAAAGAAAGAAAGAAAGAAAGAAAGAAAGAAAGAAAGAAAGAAAGAAAGAAAGAAAGAAAGAAAGAAAGAAAGAAAGAAAGAAAGAAAGAAAGAAAGAAAGAGGGCCAAATTCTGAGATTTTACTTCATTTGGGTGTTACGTTGTGTATGATAGCATAAGAGGTTATCTTATAGACCATCATAACTACTACCATTGGTGTTGTCAACATGTCAACATGCAGGCTGCCCTTTGTTATGTAAAGCTTGGCATCTTTTTTTCCTGCTGGCAATGCAGGCATGATATTATGTAGTAATATCAGAACATTTCCTGGATTATTGAACCATAGATACAGAAGCACATTACCCTACATTCACCAACTGGGTGGTTTCTTTGAAAAATGTAATTCTGATAAGGTCCGACACAGTTCTACGAGGTTCCCGATGAACATTCTGCAGGACAGAACCTATTTGCTGTGATTTACTTCAGTACTAAGTGGCAGGTGGTAAACTTTGAAATAAGCTTGCTGGAGTCATAAAACCCACCTCACCCCACTAAATTCTAGTGACTGTCCACCATAATACTGACAAAGCTGCGCTGTCCTACTGTTTGCCCTCAGTACATAATGTTTATGTAAACATTATGTACTGAGGGCAGACAGTACATAAATTAGGCATCATGGGGCTTATTTACTCAGTTCACTTACCAAAAATACCCCCTCACAAAAAGTTTTCTCTTTGCAAGGAGCAGAAAATTGCCTTGTTCCACTGTGTGGCACAGAGTGGTGGGAAGCAACTATGAGCATAGAGAGCCCTCTCCATACCATGGAAATGTGTATGCTCCATTGGATATTATCAGTCAACCATGTCACAGATGATAATATCCAACAGCAGCTAGGTGACATATCAATTACAGAGAAGATGAGTGAAAGCCAGCTTCGCTGGTAGGATAGAAAAGTGGGTAGAAATGTTAATAACGATAACAGAAAGACAATTAGAGCTGTTCGGCAGTGGAATATGCTGCCACGGAGGATGGTGGAGTCTCCTTCTTTGGAGGTTGTTAAGCAGAGGCTGGATGGCCATCTGTCTGGAGCACTGTGATGTGGGTTTCTGCATGGCAGGGGGCTGGACTAGATGGCTCTTGAGGTCTCTTCCAACTCTATGATTCTATGATTCTATGAGCAATTTACTCTAGTGGATTATGATTTCCATAGCTATTTTCATAGTGACTGACTGTTTAGTACATTCTTTTTTCTAAATAAAAAGCACACCTTTTTATGCAGCCTTTATATAGCTTCGCCTGCCAAACAAGCCTCAAAATAGAAGGAAGTAGAAATTTCCCCGAGGCAATTCCTGGATGTCATTTCCAGGTAATAATAGCCAGCCAAAACTTGACAAAAAGTGCCAGTGAAAGTAAATACGTTAAGCTTGAAATGCAAAACACTGAAAACACTGTTTTAGCACACTAAAATAAGAGCGTTGCTGCCCCAAATACAATAAATGCAGTCATTCACCACATCCTTTTCAGAAGGTGTGTGTATCTGGTGGCAATTTATTAATTCATGTATAGTATATACAGTATAGTATTGAATTAGAGGTTTTTGCACAGCTGGTGATACAGGCCTGTGCAAGTTTTATGTGGAAATAATCCCAAATTGTGCAAGAGAACATCAACAAACAATTATTCAGCAGCCTTCAACAGGATGTACTCCCTAATGTGCATGCTCAATATTGGAACTAAATTACAGTAGGCCCCCGGTATCTGCTCGGGATTGGTTCCAGGCCTTCCTGTGGATGACAAAAAACGTGAGTAAGAGAGAATGGCACCCCCCATCTGCTCTTTTGTAACAGTAGCTTGCTTTACAGCTGCTGTTCTAGTACAGTAGCTTGGTTTACGGCTATTGTTTGCGACAGTAGCTTGCTTTATAGCTGCTGAATTATTCATTTAATTTTTTTCTTTGCCAACCACGGATAATTTATTATTTATTTATTTTAGAGTATTTTAACCCACCTTTCTCCTTGGAAAAGGACCCAAGGCGGCTTACAGTAATGAGGGATAATACACAGTGGATACAGGGTCCTACTATAGTAAAAACAGACACACATTAATACTCAAATTAGGGATGGGCACGACCAGAAAAAATGACGTGTCGAGTTTTCGATTGTCGGGAGGGGTCCGTTTCGGCTCATTTCCGTTTGTCACGATAATTTTCAAAAAATTGTCATTTCCGTTTGTCGTTGGTCGATTGGGTTGGGGTTGGGGTTGGGGTTGGGGTAAGTGGGCTCTGGGAGGCACCTCTCTGGGTGCCTCTGATGTCTGACCCACTAAGAAGGGAAGGGAAGGGAAGCGTAACACGAAGCCACCGCATACTATACATTACGTTAGGGTGGGGGGTAAGTGGCAGAGACACCTCTCTCTCTGGGTGACTCTGACTCACTAAGAAGGGGAGCGTACTAGCGTACTGACGTACAGGTTAGGGAATGGGATAGGGGTAGGGGATAGTGGGCTGTGGGAGGCACCTCTCTGGGTGCCTGTGACCCACTAAGAAGGAAAGTGAACTTGCGTACAGATCTGGGTTCGGGTTCGGGTTCGGGTAAGGGCTAGGCTTAGGGTTACGGTTAAGGTTAGGGTGGGTTAGTGGGCTGCACCTCTGGGTGCCTCTGACCCACTAAGAAGGACAGTGTACTGGCGTATGGGTTAGGGTTAGTGTTAGGTTAGGCTTCGGGTTTGGGTTAGTGGGCTTTTTATGCCCTCTGGCACATCCAGAAGTCTCAGTCAAAACCTGGCCATGCGATTGGTTGGAATGGGTCCAAAAATTTGCATGGTCCCATCCCATGGCCAGCCCATCATTGCGCAGGTGTAAAAAACTAAAACTAAAAATAAAATAAAATAAAATCAATGGAGACGTTTTATTGCAAGAAAAACCCACTGCTGCTACTATAAAAAATCAGGCATTTAAAATACCTAATTTTCAAATGTTTCTGTGGTGCTTTGGTGGGTTTTTGGACCACGATTTAAAAATAAATATTGTGGTCACCATTTTGGATCCCCCCCACCGCATGGCAAATGGAGACGACGAGGATGCCCCCCCCCAGCCTGGTACCAGCAGCCCAGGACAGGAGGGGAGAGGCCGGGGACCCCCCCAGAAACCACCCCTCTCTGGTAGGTGCCCTCACTGAGGCAGGCTTTTTTGGCCGGGAATCGGGTTTTTTTATTTTTAAAACTTTTTTTCTGTGCTGCTTGGCATCGCGTGTAGAGATGGGCACGACCAGAAAAAATGACGTTTCGAGTTGTTGTTTGTCGGGACAGGTCCGTTTCGGCTCATTTCCGTTTGTCGCGATAATTTTCAAAAATTTCTCATTTCCATTTGTCGTTTGTCGTTTGTCGTTTGTGGGTTGGGGTGGGGTTGGGATTGGGGTAAGTGGGCTCTGGGAGGCACCTCTCTGGGTGCCTCTCTGACGTCTGACCCACAAAGAAGGGAAGCAAGGGAAGCGTTTCGGGGAGCCGCCGCGTACCATACATTACATTATGTTAGGGTGGGGTGGCAGAGGCACCTCTCTGGGTGCCTCTGACTCAGTAAGAAGGGAAGCATACTAGCGTACTGCCATACAAGTTAGGGAATTGGATAGGGGATATTGGGCTGTGGGAGGCACCTCTTTGGGTGCCTGGTACCCACTAAGAAGGAAAGTGTACTTGCGTACGGATCTGGGTTAGGGTTGGAGTTAGTGTAAGGGCTAGGCTTAGGGTTACAGTTAAGGTTAGGGTGGGTTAGTGGGCTGCACTTCTGGGTGCCTATAACCCACTAAGAGGGACAGCGTACTGGTGTATGGGTTAGGGTTGGGTTAGGGTTAGGGTTAGGGTTTGTGGGCTTTTAATGCCCTCTCTGGCACACCCAGAATTCTCAGTCAAAACCTGGCCATGCGATTGGTGGAATGGGTCCAAAAATTTGCATGGTCCCATCCCATGGCCAGCCCATCATTGCGCATGTGCAGGTGTAAAAAAATTAAAATAAAAATAAAATAAAATAAAATAAAATCAATGGAGACGTTTTATTGCAAGTAAAACCCACTGCTGCTACTATAAAAATTCTGGCAGTTAAAATACCTAATTTTCAAATGTTTCTGTGGTGCTTTAGTGGGTTTTTGGACCACGATTTAAAAATAAATATTGCGGTCGCCATTTTGGATCCCTCCCACCGCATGGCAAATGGAGACGACGAGGATGCCCCCCCCAGCCTGGTACCAGCAGCCCAGGACAGGAGAGGCGAGGAGGCCATGGACCCCCCCCCCCCCAGAAACCACCCCTCTCTGGTAGGTGCCCTCACTGAGGCAGGCATATTTTCGTCTGCTTTTTTGGCCGGGAATCTGTGTTTTTTTTATTTTTAAAACTTTTTTTCTGTGCTGCTTGCTTGGCATCGCGCGATCACCACGATGCCATGAACGACAATGACAAATCAGACCCAATTTATCTTTATTGGGTCGGGGTCGGGCTGGAGCGGAGTAATTGTCGTTACCGTTCCTCGTTAGGTAACAGAAACGACGAATGGAAACAGAAACGAGGATTTTGCTGAGTCATGCCCATGTCTAATCGCGCGATCGCCGCGATGCCATGAACGATGATGAAAAATCAGACCCAATTTTTCTTTTTCGGTTCGAGTTCGAGTCGGACAGGAGTAATTCTCCTTACCGCTACCCGTTACATAACGATAACGAGAACTGAAAACGGAAACGAGATTTTCGCCGCTCCATGCCCATGTCTAACTCAAATTAAATAGTTACAGTGATGACTTAACTTTTAACTATCTGGGAGTAAACTTAATGCATACAATGGTGACAGTTCTCCATATTGGTTTCTCTGAGTTCCTGTAATATGTATGCACATGTGTGTGTGTGTGTGTGTGTGTGTGTGTGTGTGTGTGTGTGTGTGTGTGTGTGTGTGTGTGTGTCAAAAATAATCCCAAGGAGGCATGCACACACACCTGTAAAACTCCAAATCAAAATTGAATTCACATTTTTTCCCTCAAGTGTCCTCTGCATTACATAACAAATACCATGGCAGCTTTCTCTGCTTCATAGTTTTCTTATATGCTATCTGCCCTGTCATCACTCTTCAACTACTCCTTGGGTTGCCCTTTATTATGTATTATGTCATATATGAGGTAAGGCTTTAAGCTGGTGCCTTTCAGATGTTTTGGATTGCCCCCTTCATGAGCCCCAATCAGCACAGTCAAGTGTCAGGCATAATGGCACCTATTACTCAAAAAACAGAGGAGGTGCTGTTTTAATCATTTCTTCTGCCCGTATATATATTTTAAACCAAGATTATTACTTGATAACATTTCAAACCAGGTTTATTGCCAAAATTTACAGGCTTTCAGTTGTTGCTATGAACAAATCAAACAAAAGCAATTGAAATAGTTCAGCACAACAAAGACTTCAAGTGGCTTCTCCAAATTCAACTGAAAATGCTGCCACTGTATGTACTGCTTTCTCTTCTGGGATAATTTCTCTCAGCTAGCATTGTCAAATTCAAGTAAATTATGAGAAACATGGACATGGGCCAGACAATTGCGTACAAAATGATTACTGTTTTCTGCTTTCTATTAGAGATGGGCACGAAATGAGCAATTTTTCGTTTTCATTTTCATTTTTTCATTTCGTTATGTAACGAAACGAAAAATGAATTTTGTCTCCAAAATGAAACGAAATGAAACGAAACAACAGAAATTTTGTCGTGTGTTTCGTTTTCGTTGCGGCAAATACCTTGAACTGTAATGAATGCTGACAAAACAGCAATTTTTTGTTTTCATTTTCATTTTTTCATTTCATTACGTAACGAAACAAAAACGATTTTTTTTGCAAAAAATTCACAAAAAATGAAAACGAACCGAAACGGACCCCCTAAATGACAAACGACAAACGAAACATCATTTTTTTGAGTCGTGCCCATCTCTACTTTCTATTATCAGTTTTTCTCATTCAGAGGAATGCATAATGTGCCAATGGGGATACAATAATTACTCTGTAGAATCAGATCATTTGAGGTACAAGGAATAAAGGAGACTATTATATTCATAAAGTGTTCAAGGTTTTAAACCTGTAACTGCTATTTCATATGGTGAATGCTTTGGGGGCATAACCAGTGTTTTTGAGTTGAAATGGGAAGAGAACTCATATTGCTGGTGGTGCCCTCAATACATTTCGAACTGTCAGTTTCGTTTTTAGAGAAGCCATTTCTGCTCCATGATTGGAATCAGCTTTTGATGTGAGTGAAAGCTGAGAATAAATTCATTAAGGAAACATAAAAAGCAGGATATTAAGAAAAAAAGACAACATTTCTCACTTCACATCAGAAGAAAAGAGGAAATATAATAGGTGAGGTCAGGGGAAAACATAGAGGTATTTGTAGCCTGGCACAAATAATATGTAAGTGTATACAGTATGTCTTTACTCAAAGGCCACTTTGAAATATTTATTTAGGTGCATACACTGCATAGAGTTAATGAGTGCTAAGGTATCTAATTTCCACATCTGAGTGGATATATCATAGCATTCCTATATGGAGAGATGGAAATGTGAAGCTGCCTCCTAGTATGGGATTACATAACTGAATGTACAAAATGCCTCCACCACCATTCCTAGTAAAATTCTCTTTTTGCTACACAGTAACATGCACAGAGATCCACAGAGGAGAATAGCTACAAGTTCTCCCAGAGTCCACCCTTTTCCTTGACTGGCACTTAAAGACTCAATCACTCACCCTGAGATATTTGAAGGAGAAAGAATAGGAACACATCTTTACTTACAGTTACTTGAAATTACAGATTACTAAATAGTCTTTTCTTTACCGTATTCATGCTAGCTACCCGCTGAACAGATCAACAACAAGCTGCCACCAACTGATGAGTAAGAGGGGTAGAACACTCAGCAAAGGGACAGAATACTTTGAATTTGAAGAACTGTAAGATAGGATCAGTTACTGATTGATAGGTAGACAATAGGAAAGTCCCTCTCAGCTGTCCAAACTACAATCAGCACATGGAGTTGTAAATAAAACTCAATTTTAAGCAAGCCTACTGACCTTTGCGTTCATGAACAAGAAGGCAAAATGTTCTGGCGGTATTGTGTGCTGTGAAATGAGCTTGGCTTAGGAGAAAGGTAACAGCTAGCACTATCGTAGGAAAAACTGTGATAGTCCTAGAGACAGGAGATAATTCAGTTGCTTCAGTATGAAAACATTCCAGTTCCTGTTAATGCTCTTGTCTTCAGAGAACTGTGAATAGATAATAGCCGTGAAATGTGGGGTTTTAGTGCTGTTGTGTGGTGGTAAATTTTGAAGCGCAGAAAGAATTCAGTGTGACGGCTGCCACAGCCAAACCCCTAAGGGGTATTTATAGCTCAGGTGTGTCTGTGTGTCTCCTGTTTCTTTTAAGGGGTTAACAACCTGTTTAACAACCCCATTATAAAATTAAGGCACAAACTACTCATGCTCTAAATTAAGCTTCAGGGACTTTGCTCTTTTGCTTCTATATAGATATTTATTCATAAGACTGCCCGATTTCCACATTCATCTTTGAGTCAAGTACACACATTTCCACTAAAATAGTGGTTAAATTAAGCACATAAAACTAAGCTCTAAATAAGCATCTATGTATTTTCTCTCTACCTTACATCTCATTTTGATGGTACTCAAACCTTCAGAAGTCAGAGTGGCAATCAATAACTAGCCAGAGCGACACAAATCAATTCATATCACAATTTTCAAAGATCAGTGTCCTCCAGCACCATTAATGGAAAGTGGCTTTATGCAGGCCCTGCAATGTAGTCCATTATTCATTGTATGGGTTCGATGCAGGAGTGAGTCTTATTTGGATTTTCATACACACAGGCACAGACCAAGATCGAATGGTAATGTTCCTCCCTCTGTGATGTTTATTGGCTCTTTCTATGGGCAAATGGATTTCACTTGATGCAAAATTTTGAATGGGTTATTAGTTGAGGGTTCATCCGCTCCCTGCCACACACATGCACATGTTGAAAGGATGCTTAAAATGGACAGTGGGAATGAAGCCTAACTCTGACGCACACCGTGACATGACCAATAGTATTTCCACCTGCCATCCACCCATTCAAATTGCACTGGAAGGAAATTTACACCTGATGTGAGATACACAGATAGATTTCCTCATAAGGAAGAGTTCTCAGCTTCCAATAGGTGTTTCCCCTCATGGAAGAGTCATATTGGCCTGCATCAATGCACAACTGCAGCCCCTTCTAAACACTTCTCAGAGTCACCAGTGGCTATGCCACTGAGGCACAGCCAAGGCCGGGTTAGGGTGTGCAACTCTGCAATGTCCCTTACACATTTTTCAATGTTTTCAATGTTTTTAGAAAGTGCATGGATCTGTTGCCTACTGGCATGCTACAAAATTGTTATTAACACACAGCCGTTTCTTCCCATCTAACTTCTGGTCTGAAAGCATCGTACACTGGTTTTGTCTCTCTTCTGAGACTGGAAACCACAGTGAATTTCAGTGCTTTTTTCTGCCTACTTCCTGTCTTGTCGAGCATCACTTGGATGGCCTTGATCGGCCTCCGTTCTCATTACTGTTGCAGCTGCTGTCCTTACATCACAGCGTTTTCACAGCATCTAGTGGCTAAGTGCAGTATTTGTTTGGCTTCCCTGAAATTTCACTTTGAGCTCACCCAGCTGTGGCAGAGAATATAAATGGGTTTTTAAAAATGTCTCAATTGCTTCTTAACAAATTCCATGTCCATGTCTATTTACAGGTAACAATATTTTAAAAGTGAGTAATAGTACTGCTCTTGGCCTATGCTGGATAGCTGCACGCCGTGTAGCATCTGTGCATAGTTAGACCACACTATGCAGATATTTCTGCTACTCAATAGTTGAGAATGACATACGGGAGCTTCATTGGGAGTCTAGCATGAGGGAACCTCCTTTTGACCCTGGTGGTCTCACCTGCTTTGGGGCCCATGGCTATAATGTGTAGGTCAGCTTTAGGCCCTCCAGAGGGCTATCTGGGAAGATGAGGTGATCGCCGAGTGGTGTCCCTCTAGTGGAAGGACACCACAAGAGCCAGACACCTTCTAGCCCTCACTTCCTCATCAATGCAATGTGGCCCCTTCTCAGTCAGCTATGTGAATAATACAACTTCTACTCTCCTCTTTCCCCTCCTCCCCAACTTCCTATGGGTGTTGCTGCCATGTGTCAGCAGTGTGAGGACAGAGGCAATGCTTTACTTCCTACCTCAGGTGGCGGGACAGCTTGCTCTAGCTAGAGCTGCCTCGTATGATGTTGGGAGTGTCACGTCCCTCATCCCTAGCTAGTGTCACCACTAGTGATTGATGAGCTGCAGTCTGAAGGATCATGACTTGTCTCACCCAGATACTTGGATGGAAAAACACAACAGTGTTGTGGGGGGTGTCAACCCTTGACCACCTGTCACCCCCCTTAACACTAATCTCCTAGTCCAACTCATATTTAGCTAGAGTAAGGAAAACAACTGATCTAGCTGTGTGCTATCTATTAAAATCCACCATGTAGTATGAGTGTCAGACCAAGTTTAATTCTATTGTAAGCTCCTAATTCTTCTTTTGCCATCTACTGCCTCAAGATACGTCATCTTCTTTTATAGCATGTCTGCATGGCTGAGCACATTGACTACTGATGGAGGTACATATAGTTTTGCCTACAATATAGATTGCACTTCATTATCTCCTCATTGCCTATGCATTGCTTACAACTTTTATATTTATCAACTTTATTGATATTCAGTTCTGAGCCGAAAATTATCTTGTTGGCTTTCTATAATATTTTAATATATTGTCACACATTGTCTCACACATTGTCTCATATTGGGCATGTGTCTTCTGATATTATTGTCTTTGATTCTGTGCAAGGATTTGGCTGTGTTAGGCTTTTCTTTGCAGTGGAAACTGATGATAAAATAAATGAATAAAACATATTGAAGGTACAGTATGTGTGCAGCTGGGATTTCTACCCATAGCTATATAGATATGTGGGACTGAACAAGATTTTGGTTTTCTCTTTTTTTTCTAACTTATCCCACCCAACTTTTTTTCTCTTTGGCCAGTTTCTTAATCTATCAATCAATCTTTTTTTTTTTGCATTAGCCATGACCTTAGCAAAAAAAAAAGGATAACATTTATATAAATATAAAATTGGCATACTAAAATCAAGATAATACATATACATGCAATATTCCTATATCACATTTGGTCAAGTAATCCATAAATGATTATTATTTTAAAATCATAGTTGGCCTCATTTTAATTGCTGTCTGTAGTGTCACCTGTTTGTCTTGGTCTCCGAGGAGTAAAGATAGATAGAAATCAGATGAACGACCTGGTTTCTCAGTGCATACACAGGCTTGGCTCAGGAGACTAAATTACTGGTTAAGACTGAATCTATCTGCCTCTGGTTTGCTCCCCTTTGTCATGAAGGATTCTGATGAGAATAGATGGATGAAAGATATCAAATCCAAAGTATACACTTTGGGACTGTCACCCAATCTTCTTTTGACCACTGGGTATAGTAAGGCAAGATACTTATTAGAGTATCTTGCCTTACAGATACGAATAACGATACTGAACATCAAAATAATTTGTCACCAATGATCTATGTCCCTGGTATGACTATTCAGTGATAAGTCATCCAAAAAAATGGCACAATATATAAATGTGCTAACAGTTCCAAAGTACAGAAGGGCCTTTTCATGTGCACGATTTAATGTCATGCCTTCAGCTACGCTTGAGAGTCGTTTTAAAGGAATCCCTCTACAAAATTGCACATGCCCATGTGGTGAAGGTGTTGAAACACTTGCCCATGTGCTACTGTTTAGAGATGGGCACGACTTGAAAAAAAAATTTTCGAGTTGTCGTTAGTCGGGCCGATTCCATTTCGGGTTGTTTCCGTTTTTCGCAAAAATTCGCAAAAATTAGTCAGTTTGTTTTTTCGTTTTTTCGTTAGTACTGGTTTTTTTGGGGGGTAGCGGGCTCCTAGAGGCACCTCTGTGGGGTGGGTGCCTCCTCTGGCCCGCTATAAAGGGAAAGCGGGCTCCTGGAGGCACCCGTGGGTGCCTCCTATCCTCACCCACTAGGAAAGGGAAGCAGGCTCCAAGAGACCCCTCAACATGGGGGTCTCCCCTCCTCACCTGCTGCTGCTGCAAAATGGCATGCAATAGCCATATGGATATGCATACCAGTTGCAGACAGTGAGACTAGTGATGGCAGTGAACCCCAAGCCATAGGTGATGCCTAAGGCTCTCGCACCACCATGTCTCACACAGAAGGGAATTGTACTTGTGTGTAGTGCAATGCAAGTAGATCTGGCTTAGGGTTAAGGTGGGTTAGTGCAAGGGCTAGGGTTAGGCTAGTGACGGGTAAGGTTACGGTGGGCTAGTGGGTTGCACCTCTGAGTGCCTCTCTGACCCACTAAGAAGACAGTCTGTGACGTATGGGTAAGGACTGGAGTCAAGGATTAGGGTTAGGGTTAGGGGGCTAGGGCAGGTTTTAGGGGGCTTTTTGGCACATCCCAGAAGTCTCCATGGCCAAGAGGCCATGCGATTGGTGGGATGGCTCCAAAAATTTGCATGGTCGTCCACTCCCACATGGCTGGCCACTCGGCCAGCCCATCATTGCGCAGGTGTAAAAAAAATAAAAAAAATAAAATCAATGGAGGACAGAGGAGGAGAGGAGAGACATTTTGTTGCAAGAAAAAACCCACTGCTACTGTGAAAAATCTGGCAGTTTATAAATATTCGCGTGTTTCTGTTGTGCTTGTGTGTTTTTGGACCACGATTTCAAAAACAATATTGCGTTCGCCGCCCCATTTTGGATCCCCCGCCCGCACCGCATGGCATGGCGATTCCGGCTGCCCAGGATGGGGGGGAGGCGGGACCCCCCCCTCCAGAAACCCCCCCTCCGGTAGGTGCCCTGCGCCCTTAGTCAAGCAGGCATTTTTCCGCCTGCTTTTTTGGCCCGGGAATGGGTGGGGGGAGAGTTTAAAAGTTTTTTCCTGTGCTGTCCGTGCCGCTTGCTTGCGCTTTAATTGCGGCGGCCGGCAGCGAGACTGGGCTTTTTGCTGGCTGCGAGCCTGCGGTGAGTCCCACCAGAGCAGCCCAGGATGGGGGATGGGGGGGAGGCCGGGGACCTCCAGAAACAACCCCTCTGGTAGGTGCCCTGAGGCATGGCAGGCATTTTTCCGCCTGCTTTTCGGCCGGGAACCGGGTTTTTTTCACTTTTAAAAACTTTTTTCTGTACCGCATGGCATCGCGCGATTGCGCGATGCAAGGAACGAGCACGACAAATCAGACCAAAATTGTTCGTTCGTTGGTTTGAGCTCGAAGTCTGGCAGAGTAATTCCCGTTACCGTTTCCGTAGAGTAACGGAACCGAATAACGGAAACGGAAACGGGAATACCGCTAAGGCGTGCCCATCTCTACTACTGTTATGCTCCTTTTATAGAGAGGTGTGGCAAGAATTACTTTTCCCCATGTTAGTAAAGAAGCCAGGTCATTCATCTGGCCAATTTCTCTTTTAAGGTAACTTGTGCAACTCAGCAGGAACTTATATAGGAAAACCATTTATTTATTTATTTATTTATTTATTTATTTATTTATTTATTTATTTAATTTCTATACTGCCCATCTTCCAGAACGGAACTCTGGGCGGTTTAGAATTAAAAACAAAGCCAACAGTATATAATAACAAAGAGCAAAGAAAAAAAGTGCTAATAAGATTGGAGGGACAAGACCCTCCAAAGAGATGACGCGGGTGGAACAAACAAACAAACAAACAAATTAAGTGGAAAGGTCGCCATAAGCCTCTTTAAAAAGGAAGGTTTTCAAAGCCTTTTTAAAGGCAGGCAGGGACTGTGCTAGGTGCAGCTCACTAGGGAGATGGTTCCACAATGTGGGGCCCACCACAGAGAAGGCACAGTTACGTGTGAGCGATTTCCGCGCATCCCTGGGTGTGGCCACCCTTAGTGAGCATGCTCACTAAGGCTAGATGGACATGATTGGGGACTTCTATGTCAGTCATAGTAGATGAAGGGACGTTAGCAGCAAATGTGCAGCTCCTCGTGATGTTGATTGCCTGCATATGGATTTCAGCTGGTCTTGGGTTATGGTATAGGGTGCAAACAAATGAAAGGAATAAGCCTTTGAAATTAAAAGTGCAATTTAGCCTTTGAAATTAAAAGTGCAATTTAGCCTTTGAAATTAAAAGTGCAATAATTTAAAGTGCAAAATTATATTATACAAATAAAAGAGTGCATTTTAAATTAACTTAAATTTATTTATTTATAACCTTCCATTCTCCTCAAGACAATGCAAAGTGACTTAATATGTAAAGTCTCCCCTCCTGATAATCAGAACAGTATTAACAAGTAATTCAGTATTTATGATATTAAGAATACACTAGTAGACAAAAGTAGTTCTAGAACACACTGGGAAAAAAGCAATGCAAGCAGATTGGCCCACACTAGACATTTTGACACTCTATATTTCTTGAGATTTGTAAAGGTATGCAAATTATTTCTGGGGGCTGTGAGTAATTTCCAGTTTATAGTTAAATTATGTTTCACTGACATGCTGGTATAAGGGAAGAAGTCAAATTACAGAGTTTCAAAACAATGTAGCAGACTGTGTGTGTATATAGATAGATAGATAGATAGATAGATAGATAGATAGATAGATAGATAGATAGATAGATAGATAGATAGATAGATAGATAGATAGAGATTGAGATGGTCAAAGCAAGCTCGCAGTAGGAAGGAACATATGTCTGCTTCAGGTCTACATTGCATTTGCACATCTCCAGAATTTTATTCCATCTTGATTTCACTAATACACTATTTTAAAACAAATTAACATAATCTATGAATAGAAAGTTACTTTTCTCTCTCTCTCGTTGTGTATTCATTCAAAATTTCTCAATATGCTGATATAGAAAAGCTAAAGAACAAAAACATTTTGGTAATCATATGATCAGAAAAGCATTTGGGTGAGTCTGGAAAAATATCCAGAAACAAATATATAGAAAAATACCAGGCTGGATCTCTCCCATAGAAAGAACCATTTACAGAACCAACACTGATGAGCATTAATATTTTTTTCAGATACCAATATGTATTAAATAATAAAAGGGAGCTAAATATAGAGGAAGAATTTAAAAACCAAATGTGTCCAATTGTGTGCTCTCTTTAGATTTAAAGCTTCGTCATAGGGGGAAGGCAAAAGTGACCCTTGTAAGGCCAAGTACTGAAAATACACAACATCGCCACCACATGGTTGCCCGAAACGACTACATCTATCGGGTTACTTTTCAATAACCGGATGAGTGCCATCTGCCGGACAAGAACAAGGGTGAATAGGGGTCGTTAAACTCACAGTGGGTACAACAGTGAAAATCAGCTGGGGACGCTCAGGAACCCGATCAGAAACTCCGAAATATTGACACGTCGATATTTCAGTATTCCGGTAACCAGCAAATAGAAACACTAGCAGGAAAAAGGAAAAAATGTGTTTTGGATTCGAATCAAACGGAAACACATGTCCCATGAATTCGAATCGGAAAGCGGATTGAGCTGATTCCCTAGGTCCAGGAAGGGAATCTCTCAGCCCGCTTAGAGCGCATTTAAGGGGGCGTGGTCGGGGCGACCACGCACTGACCCCAGAGGGACATGAGGCGCCGTTCCGTAGAACGGAGCCGCAGCGGAGCCAAGAAGCACGGCGAGGGGTACGTGAAGTAACCGCCTATGTCTCATATGTTTTGGGCTGTATATTGTCCCTCATTATTGTAAGGTGCCTTGGGTCCTTTTCCAAGGAGAAAGGCACGGTAAAAATATTCAAAACAAACAAACAAATGAATATCTCCTTCTCTCCCACTTACTGAGAGGAAGGATTGTACCTCAGCTTGAGGTGGGTGATGTCATCATTCCAGCCATTCAGAAAGTCTCTAAGTCTCCTGTTCTGTGAGCCCAGTCTCCACTGTACCATTGCACCCCTATGACATATAGGAAGCTGCCTAATAACAGTGTCAGATCACTTACCCTTAGAGAGCTCTCTATTATTTAAACCGATTGGAAGCTGCTGTCTCGGGGTTTTAAACTGGTACTTTTTATCTGCTCTCACCGAAGGCCACCATACAGGAACACAGGACTACAGGAGTTGTGAAACAGCTATGCTTGTAGGGATATATTGGCTGGATCTTTTTTAAACATAAAGAATAAGAGTGAATCTTATTCTAATATTGTGAAGCTTCAAAGCTCTGTACAGTATTGATTTCCTAAGATTATATGGTGTTCTATTTTTAGCGTGTGAAAAGAGCTAATGGATGGAGTCACTCCCTCATTTTTAAACCATTAATTTATTTTCACCGATTGCTGTTAAATCTTTATCCCCCTTATTGTATGCACTTTTACTTTCATATTACCTAAGGGGACTCCTGTTCATTCTGGATTTATTCTATATAAGTTCTTTCTTTGAATGCAATACGGGCCTCCCAAGGAGCTGAAATACTAGGGTTGTAAAACCTGCAAAGCTTTACTGAACTGAATCTGAATAACCACTTTCCCTTCAGTTTTGCCTGTCTTTTTGTCAAAAGTATGTCAGTTTCTTTGTGCAAAGTTCATTGTTCCTTTGTCAATTAAGCCAAGCTTCTCTACCTCCCATTTTTGTCTGAAGGGCATCCAGTACACAGATTAATGCAAGAGTATTGGAGACATTGAGGTATTGGGATGAAAATTGACTGAGATTTGCATGGCAGTTTTCTTCTACTTTACAGTTGATGGAGGGGTGTGAGGTTTAATCTCCCCTTTCCTTAAAACAGTCTATTGTCCTGCTGTTCAAAAGTACAAACATGTACACCCAGGATGTCTTCTGCCATTAACACATAGTGAGAGGACCTGGTCCAGAACTAACGCTAATGTCACAAATTATCATTCACAGGGGCTTAACTAGTTCTCCTCACCTTTTTGTTGCACAATAAAGCAGAGTCACTGGCATTTCCCAGAATCCCCCAGCCAGCACAGCCAATGGCCCTCATTGGGATGGCCATACCTGCTGGGCAATTATAGGAGTTACCATTTTAAAAAGAACTTTTCCAAGCTCAGGCACAAGGTGTATTTTATCTCTATTTGGTAAACAATTCCCTTAAACATCCAATCTATCTAAAGATAGACCAGAACGTACTTGTTTTAGGGCCAACTGATCAGAAGATTGCAAGCTCAAGGAACAGATCAGAACCAAAATTGATAGATGTTTCCTAATATTACTAGGTCCTCCAGTCTGTGTGGCAGTGCTTGTTGGAAAGACTGAATAGAAGGCATCAGCTGAGAGCATAGCCATACACATAAGTTTTGGTACCCAGGACAAATGACACTGTCTCCCACTGATTTGGTCTTGAGAGATGGACATAAGCCTCCCTGAAGAAAGAGGAGAAAAAGGTGGTGCCCTTCAGAAAGAAAGAATTTGTGCTTTTAAAAAAGAAAAGAAGAAAATTAATGGAGCTGAAAGTATCACCCTTCATTTTCCTAACCCTCACAAGCAGAATAACAGATTTAATTGCTCTCTAAATGTGGTGCCCTGGGAGAGAGACCCAGTTGCTATCCCATAGGTAATAGCCTCTGGAGTATTTTTTTTCTTTCCCTTTTGTCCACTATAAGCCCCTTGGCGGCATAACCAAGAATAAGAAAGCCTTGTCTCAAGCAGTACCAAATACAAGGAAAGACTAATAAAATTGGACAATATGGATCCTCCTGTTATCTGCTCAGATTATCATTAAACAAGCAGGTTAGAAGACTAGGCATTTGCCACCTAACTCTATGTATTCCTCCTGTCAACCTAGATCAGTGATGGTGAATCTTTTAGAGACTGAGTGCCCAAACTGCGATTCAATGCCCACTAATTTTTCGCAAAGTGCCAATACAGTAATTTAACCTGAATACAGGTGGCTATAAAGGGGTGGTGTCAAGTGCCCAGAGAAAGGGCTCTGAGTGCCACCTTTGGCACCCGTGCCATAGGTTCACCGACGCTGACCTAGATTATTGCACAACCTAAGTAATTGAGATAATGATCCCTCATCTGTGATGATCATAATTTTTTGTCCAGTTTGTGACATTTGAAATTGCCTCCTGCTTGATTGGTTACTGTGCAATCGACAACTATATAAGAAAATGGAGGCAAGAAAGATGATATATTATGCACAATTCTTTTTTCTTCTTTGCAGTAATATATATTGGACAGATAACATGCCAGTGGATTACAGAGCTCGTATTGGTCCTTTGCTGTGTGTTGATGTCTTCTTAAAAAAACAATAAGAAACAAACAAAAAGTTAGGACATCATTGTGTGCTTCTTTTTCCATCTCAATGACTTGTATACCCTTTACTTCTTTTTAACATTGCATATTTTGCTTTTAGTAGCTGCTGCTGAATAAAACAGCTTTGAAAATTTTAGGATTGTATCCTTCAGTGTTTTGAACATCTGTCAGGAACCAAACAAAAATAATGTGATACCATGAATATGGTGTTGCTAGTCAAGCTGGTTTAGTGCTCACATCTTCTGAGCTCAGTTTGATCCATCAACAGAGTCTATAAAATGAAATGGAAGCTGACCTTTTGCAATTTAAAAGGGGCTTGGAAATTCCTCTGGGTGTAATCTGTAAGGAAGAGAATACATACAAGTGGTGAAACATGCACAGGACTAATTTTGTTTTCTCTCTTTGCTAATTTTAGCAACTAGAGATGGGCACAAAACGCCAAAATGGTTTGGAACAAAATGAATTTGTTTTGTTTTTTTGTTTTGTTTCATTTTTAATGTTTTTAACAGCCTACCAGCCACGCCAGTTGGTGCTTTGTCCAAATAAATAATAAATGAAAATAAAATGGAACAAAATGAAAATTTCCGTTTTTGTTTTAAAGGGCACTTTGTTTTTTGTTTCACTCTGTAACAAAATGAAAAATGAAAAACAAATCAAAAAATTCATTTTGTGCCCATCTCTATTACCAACTGTCATCCTACTAGCCTGCCAGCTGTCTGACTGCCTCCACGTGCCCCCTGCTTGTTTTGTTCTCCCTACCTGTAGAGGGCCAGAGAACTGATGGATTGCTTTTGCCTGAGAGAAGAACATACCATTTGCACAGGTGTTTTTGGAGTAGGTCAAGGGCTGCATTTAGGCCAAAGGTTCCTCATCTCAGGTTTCAAAGACGGACAGGACTTATTTTGACACACATCTCATTTGAGACTTATTTCACCCCTACCATGGCACTGAAAAAGAAAGAAAGCCCAAAATCCCCTGGTTTATGCTGGATATTTTATCTAATCAACAAGCAATATACAGGTGAAAGACTGGATCGCTGTGCGGATATCCTTGGTTGGCCTGTGCCAAGCAAACAGACACATCAGTATGACATCAAAGATTCAGTGGAGGGAGGGGGGACCACAATTATTCCTTCTGCTCTGCCATACTCTCAGTGAAGAAGGCCAATTCCATGCTAGGGATTATGAAAAAGGGGATTGAAAATGAAACAGCCAACATTATAATGCCATTATACAAAATGATAGTAAGGTTGCACCTGAAGTATTGTGTATAATTCTGGTCACCACATCTCAAAAAAGACATAGTGGAACTGGAGAAGGTGCAGAAGTGACTAAAATGATTACTGGGCTGGGGCCTCCCTTATGAAGAGAGGCTAAAACATTTGGGGCTCTTTAGTCTGGAAAAAAAGCGCCTGAGAGCGGATATGATTGAAACATACAAAATAATGCAGGGCAAGAGTACCCTTAATGGTACCCTTAATGAACAGTTTAAAAAAAAGTGGATAGAAGGAGGTTCTTCTCCCTCTCACAAAATACCAGAACTAGGGAACATCCACTCAAACTGAGGGTTGGGAGAGTACGAACAGACAAAATAAAATATTTGTTTTTTAACAGGATGTGGTGATTATTTCTGGTGTGGATGCCTTCAAAAGGGGATTGGACAGATTCCTGGAGAAGAAGTCCATCACAGGTTACACACCATGATGGAGATGTGTAATCTCCAGGCCTAAAACCAGGGTACTTCAAGGGTCAGATGCAGGGGAGTGGTATCTGGAGACAGAGATCTAGTCTCATGCGCTTCCAAACGCATCTGGTGGGGCCACTGTGAGATACAGGAAGCTGGACTAGATGGGCATTTGGCTTGATCCAGTATGGCTTTTCTTATGTTCTTATGTTCTTAACATTTCTTCCTGTGACAAGCATGCTTTTAGGGTAAAATTCAGTTCACCATTTTCTTGGATATTATTAATGTGTAGCCTGCATAATTAAATAGTAAACCACCCAGAGAGTTCTTGAGATGCTATGGGTGGCATATAAGCAGAACACTTTTTACGATGTGGAAACATATTTATAAATTTAAAAGAAACATCTTAAACATTATTACACGTTCAAATATGGGGAGAAATTCATCTTCCTCCTAGTCATGTCTGCTTTGGCCCTCCAGTTCTTAGGTCCTGTGTGCCAACCAAAACAGAGCCTCTCCAGAGCTGACAAGGAAATGCAGTATAAAATGGGAGAATGTGGATGCCTTTTCCCCTTTCTAAATGGTACCCTTAATGGACAGTTTTAAAAAATCCATTCCACGAAGCTAAGAGCAAACTTGAAAGCTTGGCAGTGAAAAAGAATTCTGACACCATGGGCATTCCTGAAGTGTGACAGTATGATAGAGGTGAGTTGAAAGTGAATTATATTCAAAGAGATTGTAATTCACCTCTGTCCACATGGTGTGGCTTTCAATGGCATGTACTCTCAAATGCTTGAATAAGAGTCAGGATACAGTGGGTCATGGAGGAGGGTCAACTCCCAACTCCTGAGAACTTGAATAGGAAGGCTTTGTGAGTTATAATACAGCTACAAGTGAATCAGGTTACGGGGGGGGGGGGGGGGGGAATATGTGTGTTAATATGTGTTACAAACAGGTAGACTCCATAGAAGTCTTTGGGGAACTTTTATTTTTTATTTTTTAAATTGTGTTTGCCTAGGACAGTGGTGGCCAAACTTTGGCCCTCCAGCTGTTTTGGACCACAACTCCCAGAATTCCAAGCCTGCATTGACAATGACAAAGGACTGTGGGATTTGTGGTCCAAAACATCTGGAGGGCCAAAGTTTGGCCACCACTGGCCTAGGATATAGTTCTTTCTAAAAAAAATAGTTTTATTGACAATCCATTCGAGATAATACATACACCTAATATAGCTTGTTATACATATAATACAGAATAACACAACAAATTAAACATTCTTAAACTACCCAACAGTCCAATCCATATTCTGATTTATCCAATTTAGTTTTTTGTATAAGATCTGAGGTCAGTTAAAAGGTAAAGCCCCCCCCCCTGCACATGTGTGCTAGTCGTGTCTGACTCTAAGGGTGGTGCTCATCTCCATATTCAAGCCGAAGAGCCAATGTTGTGCAAGTCCATGGCCACGTGGCTGACATGGCTTTCCCACTTTTTATGGCCGTACCTATTTATCTAATTGCACTTTACATGCTTTCGAACTGCTAGGTTGGCAGGAGCTGGGGTTATCAGCAGGAGCTTGCTCCGCTGCGTGGCAATTGAGATTCGAACTGCTGAGCTGCTGACTTTCCAGCCAACAGTTTTTGGAGCTTTATTCCGCTGAGCTACCATGCCCCTCTGAGGTCAGTAGAGGTTGCCATATTTTAACAAAATTATCATTTTTTATCTTTCCCCTGCATAATTTAAACCTAATAATCAGATTTTCCATAACTGCTACTTCCAATATTTGGTTTGCAAATTTTGTAAGTGAGAGGTCCTGGGCATATTTCCAATCCCAAGTAATTTCCATTCTAGCCACACCCATGAGAATTGCTATTAATTCTTTATTAGCTAGCTTTTCATTTCCCCCAGTAAATAATGAGAATGATAACAACATTTCATTTGGAACTATTTTCTGTTTAGTTAATTTCTCTATCTAGTTAATAACCTTATTTCAATCTATGTACTAGCTTTATCACTGTTTCCTTAGCTTTTGCTGAGATTGATTTTTAAGGGATGTCTGGTCCAAATCCTTGCCCATAATTCATTTGGTATATAACTGTTTAAGTTTGTTTCCCAGACAATTTTAGACCCTAAACCTCTGGTAAATTCTTTATCTATAATACATTTATATATTATTGAAGTTAACCCCTTGTTTATAGTCTTATATTTTCCTACACAGCATTGTTCAAACTCTGTTAACACTGCAAAGTTTCTTATCTGTTTTAATTGTAGCCAATTCATTTTAATTCCTCTTGTTCTCTGTTCTAAATGATTAATCATTATTGGCTTCCCTGATTCAAATAAATCTCTGATTCTATAGAGTCCAAGCTCAGTCCAATGCCTAAATTGCTCAATTTTTTCTTGAGATTTAAAATTAGAGTTTTCCAAAATGGGACAGAGGGGTGATATAGAAGGGGGCATATATATTTCTTCCATATTCTTAATGTCTCACACAATTATATTAATTCTGGATTTGGTCATTCTTCTTAAGTTGCTTTGTTGTAAATATGTATTCATTCATTATTCTTTCCTCTCTCCCTTCTTCCTCCTTTCCATTCAGGTACATTCTTCATCTGGATCACTTTGGACATTTGAGTAAATTTGAGCAGCTTCATAATATTTCAGTAATTGTGGTATAGCCAAACCTCCTTTTACACTTTCACTTTACTGTTAACAAATCTTAATCTTTTTCCTTTACCAGCAATAACATTTTCTAGACTTTTCTGGAATTAACTCATTTTCTTTATGTCAGGTTGCAAAGGTATATTTTGAAATAAGAACAAGAACTTAAGTAAAATATGTACTTTTACAACTGCAATTCTCCCTAATATAGATAAGTTTAATTTTTTTCCAACGCTTCATTTTTTCCTTAACAAATGTGAACACTTTTTTGAAATTTTATAAATTAATTGATGTGTATTTTTTGTTATCCAAATTCCAAGGTATTCAAAAGTTGAATAGCATAGGTCTAAATTTGACCTCCTTTGGATTTCCTTTTATTCTGTAATAGAAAAAGTTAAGACATAAAAGTTTGGATTTTTGATAATTTTTAAACCTTGTAATAATTGTTTAAATAATCTATACTTTTAAGTGGATCTTGCAAAAGCAAAGGCATATCATCAGCATATAAGTTTATTTTATGATTTCTATTCTTAAATTCTAGCCCCTAGAATTTTATTTTTATTTCCTCTAATTTTTGCAGCTAATTGTTCCATTACGAATGCAAAACTTAATAGGGACAATGGGTTACCTTGTCTAGTTCCTCTGTTGTCCTCATTTCTACATATACTTTTTAAGAAATTTACAAATTTTCCCCCATGTTCATTTTTTCATTAATTCTAACATGTAAACTCACTCCACTCTGTCAAAGGCCTTGAGTGTATCCAATAAGAGTATTGCAAGCTTCCTTCTGCTTTTATTAGCTATGTGTATAACATTTAATATTCTGTGGGTTGTGTCCTGTAATCTGTCTAGCAGACATGAACCCATACTGGTCCCCTTGAACATAGATACTAATAAAGCTACTTATCCTTTTAGCCAGTATTGTTGAAAAAGTATTTTGATCCTTATTTTGCAAAGTTATGGGTCTATATGAAGCTGAGTCCTGAAGGTCCTTCTCTGGTTTTAATATGATTACTCTTCTAGCAATTTTCCATGAGTTAGGAATTTCTTTCCCCTCCAATATTGAATTAAACAAGTTTACTAAAGGTTTTGATATATCATCTCCCCATGTTTTATAAAAATCAGCTATAAATCCATCACACCCAGGTGCTTTTCCCTTCTTAAGACTTTTAATTACTGCTTTCACCCCTGATACTGTCACTGAAGAGTTAAGTTGTTCTTTATCCTCATGTAAAATTTGATTTATTGGAAACCAGCTAATAAAATCTTAGTATTTACATCTGCATCTATTTCTGTTGCATACAGTTTTTTACAATAGTCCCTAAATGTTTCTAGTATCTGTTGTTGTGATGTTTCTTCTATTGTTTCCTCTTTATTTCTCACTAAGAACATAAGAACATAAGAACATAAGAAGAGCCATGCTGGATCAGGCCAAAGGCCCATCTAGTCCAGCTTCCTGTATCTCACAGCGGCTCCACTAGATGCGTTTGGCAGCGCATGAGACTAGATATCTGTCTCCTGATACCACTCCCCTGCATCTAGCCCTTGAAGCACCCTGGTTTCTCCATCATGGTTTGTAACTCCTCCAGGAATCTGTCCAATCCCCTTTTGAAGGCATCCAGTCCAGATGCCATCACCACATCCTGTGGCAGGGAGTTCCAAAGACTTACAACGCGCTGGGTGAAAAAATATTTTCTTTTGTCAGTTCTCACTCTCCCAGCCTTCAATTTGAGTGTATGTCCCCTAGTTCTGGTATTTTGGGAGAGAGAGAAGAGCTTCCCTCTATCCACTTTACTCATACCCTGCATTATTTTGTATGTCTCAATCATATCCCCCCTCAAACGCCTTTTTTCCAGACTAAAGAGGCCAAAATGTTTTAGCCTTTCTTCATAAGGGAGGTGCCCCAGCCCAGTAATCATTTTAGTCGCTCTCTTCTGCACCTTTTCCAGTTCCACTATGTCTTTCTTGAGATGCAGTGACCAGAATTGTACACAATACTCCAGGTGGGGCCTTACTATTGTTTTGTATAATGGCATTATAATGTTGGCTGTTTTATTTTCAATCCCCTTTTTGATAATCCCTAGCATGGAATTGGCCTTCTTCACTGCTGCCACACACTGGGGAGACACCTTCATGGAGCTGTCCACCAACACACCAAGATCTCTTTCCTGATCCGTCACGGATAACTCAGAGCTCATGAGATGATAGATGAAGTTTGGATTTTTTGCCCCAATATGCATTACTTTACATTTGGTTACATTTAAACACATTTGCCATTTCTCAGCCCATTTCCCCAGTTTGGAGAGATCCTTCTGGAGCTCTTCACAATCTTCTCTGGTTTTCACCACACGGAAAAGTTTTGTGTCATCTGCAAACTTGGCCACCTCACTGTTCATCCCTGTCTCCAGGTCATTTATGAACAGATTGAAAAGCACCGGTTCCAGGACAGAGCCCTGTGGCACACCGCTTTTCACTTCTCTCCATTGTGAAAATTTCCCATTGACACCTACTCTTTGTTTCCTGGATCTCAACCAGTTCTCAGTCCATAAGAGGACCTGTCCTCTTATCCCCTGACTGTGCAATTTTCTCAGCAGCCTTTTGTGAGGGACTGTGTCAAAAGCCTTTTGAAAATCCAGATAGACTATATCCACCGGTTCACCCAAATCCACGTGCCTGTTGAACTTTTCAAAAAATTCTAAAAGGTTTGTCAGACAAGATTTACCCTTACAGAAGCCATGCTGATTTTCTCTCAGCAAGGTTTGTTCTTTTATGTGTTTTAAGATTTTCTCTTGGATGAGGCTTTCCACCATCTTCCCTGGGACAGATGTAAGGCTAACTGGCCTGTAGTTTCCTGGGTCCCCCCTCCTTCCTTTTTTAAAAATTGGTGTGACATCTGCCATCCTCCAGTCCTCCGGCACTGTGGCAGTTTTAAGAGACAAGTTGCATATAACCGTTAAGAGATCTGCAATTTCATTTCTCAGTTCCCTAATAACCCTTGGGTGGATGCCATCTGGGCCCGGTGACTTGTTAATCCTCAATTTATCGATTAGTCCTAAAACCTCCTCTCTTTTAACCTGTATTTGATTTAATTCTTTAGTTCAGGCAGCAGAATCCGCTCAAGGTCCTCTGTCGTGAAGAAAGACGCAAAGAAGTCATTCAATTTCTCTGCAATGTCCAAGTCCTCCTTAACCTCCCCTTTTCCTCCCTCACCATCCAGAGGGCCAACTGGTTCTCTGGCAGGTTTTCTACTTCTAACATATTTAAAGAAGATTTTATTATTACCCTTTATATTGCTAGCCATGCGTTCCTCAAAATCTTTCTTTGCCTCCCTTATCATCTTCTTACATTTCTTTTGCCAGATTTTGTGTTCCTTTTTATTTTCCTCATTTGGGGAGGATTTCCATTTACAGAAAGACCTCTCCTTGTGCTTTAGAGCCTCTCTAACTCCACTCGTTAACCATGCCGGTGTCCTCTTGGACTTAAATGAGCTCTTCTTTCTTTGTGGTATGCACTTGTGCTGGGCCTCTATTATTGTTGTTTTCAACAGGCTCCATGCACTCTGAAGAGATTGGATTCTTCTAACGTTCACCTTCAATTTCTCTCTAACTAGTTTCCTCATCTGAGGGAAATTTGCCCTTCGAAAATCAAGGTTTTTTGTCTGATTTGGTTGACACTCTTCCTCTGACATGCATGGCAAAGGAAATTGCAGCATGGTCACTGTTCCCCAGAGGCTCAGTGACATTCACATCCCTGACCAGGTCCTGAGTATCACACAGAATTAGATCCAGAGTTGCCTGTTCTCGGGTGGGCTCCATAACAAGTTGCTCTAAGGCACATTCATTCAGCAAGTCGAGAAACACAGTTTCTCTTTCTTGCCCGGAGCTCGCATTGGCCCAGTCAATGTGGGGATAATTGAAGTCCCCCATGATTACTATCCTGTCCCTCTTAGCCACTTCCATGATTTCTCTCCTCATTTCAAGGTCCCCCTCAAGTTTTTGATCTGGTGGACGATAGAATACTCCAACTATCACATCACTCCTGGGACCTGGTAGTTTAACCCACAGTGATTCTATGGTGGAGTCAGACCCTCTGTCCATCTCCATTCTGCTGGATTTTACCCCTTCTTTGACATAGATGGCCACTCCTCCTCCAACCCGCCACTCTCTATCCCTTCTATAGAGTTTATAGCCTGGGATTGCTGTATCCCACTGGTTCTCCACATTCCACCAGGTTTCTGTTATGGCTATTATATCTATGTTATCCCTAGCTGCCAAATGTTCAAGTTCTCCCATCTTTGCTCGGAGGCTTCGAGCATTGGCGTAGAAGCACCTGTACTGTGGGTCCCGCAACAACAGCTGCTGCCTTGTTCTTTTCCCCTCAGAGCTTTTATTTTCAGTAGACAAACTGTCACAGTCCATTATTATCCCAGTGCTAATACCTGCTATGTCATATCTATGTGATTCTCTACCCTCTCCAACCTCGTTCCCCGAGGATGAAGTGTTCCGAACCAGATGCCACTCAGCTCCTGTCTGCTTTCCCCCAGTTATCAGTTTAAAAGCTGCTCTGCTGCCTTTTTGAGGTTGAGTGCCAGCAATCTGGTCCCATCATGATTCAAGTGCAACCCATCCCTCCTGAACAGGTTTGGCTTGTCCCAAAATGTTCTCCAGTTCCTGACAAATCTAAAGCCCTCCTCTCGACACCATCACCTCATCCATGCATTGAGGCTTCTGAGTTCTGCCTGCCTGGCGGGTCCTGCTCGAGTTACAGGTAGCACTTCTGAAAATGCTACCTTGGAAGCCCGGGACTTCAATCTTCTACCTAACAACCTGAATTTGGCTTCCAAGACTGACCGCTTGGCCTTCCCGACATCATTGGTACCAACGTGTACCATGACCACTGGCTCCTTCCCAGTTCTCTCTAACAAGCTATCTAGATTTCTCGTGATGTCTGCAACCTTTGCACCTGGCAGGCAAGTGACCATACGGTTATCATGCTCCTCACAAATCCATCCCTCTATATTTCTAATTATAGAATCTCCTAGTACAAGGAGCTTCTCTCCTGCAGCCTGCTCGTCTACATGTACCTGATCTTGTATCTCATCAATAGTGATGAGGGAGAGATCCTCAGGTGGAACCAATTGTTCCTCGGTGTGTGCCTCATGAGGTGTGATGAGGGAAAGAGCCTCAAATTGATTGTGCAATATGAGACACTCTGAGCGATCCCTTGACCTTCTACTCCTTTGAGTCACATTCCTCCACCCATCTACCTCCTGGGTTGGGGAAGTGATTACATCCTCAGAAGTGTGCCCTGTCTCTTCTTGGACCTGGATAGTCTGTTCCGCTCTGTCCAAGAACCGCTCAAGCTCCTTAATATGTTGCTGGTCCGATATGCGAGCCTCTAGCTGCTGAACCTTCTCTTCCAACTAATCTTCCACTAATACAATTGATCTTTTAGTAGCTTTTTTCTTAACTGCATGTGATAACAATTTAATATTTTTATTTCCATACTTTAAATAATTTTTAAATTTTTAAATAATTCATCATTGTCTGGGTTATACCTATATCTAATGGCTCTAATTCAGATCTAACTCTTTTTAGCTCAATTAGAATTTCCTTTGCTTGACTTTTCTTATGGTAGTCTGACAATTCCTTTATTTTCTAACTGTTCTTGTCTACTTATTTCTTTTTTTTAAATTCTAGGTCTCTCCATAATAAATTTTCCTCTGAGAAATGCTTTCAGAGTGTCCCATAATATTGATGGTCTCCTTTCTTCTGTATCATTGAATTCATAGAAGGTTTTTATATCCTCTTTTATTTTCCCTATAATTTCTGTATTTAAACAGATATATGAACTTAATCTCCATATTCTTGGTTTTGTCTGTACGTTATTAGTCCAAGAAACTTTTGGGGGATTTTTATAGCGAACAATCATAAAAGCAAAAAAGGAAGCAAGTCTTTAAATCTTCTACCCTAGAAATACACTATTCCAGGGGATTATCCAGTCTCCAGAGGAAGAGAGTATTTAAAGAGAAGCCATTAGAAATGAGAAGTCAAAGATGTTAAATAAAATTGCTGCTGACTTTCACCTTAGGTGAAAACTTAAAAGTATTTGTTATTGTCATTGCTATAGCAACAGTGTGCATGTTGCCTTATTACAAGTACATGGACACAGATGCTTACCCTAAAATTTTGCAGTCTGAGGCCAGAGTAGATGTGCTATCAGTCGCATGACCGGTTGTTATATGTGTGGGACAGGGATTGAAGGTGGGCAGGTGCAGGGTGTGTTGGCTGTTTGTGATATGGATCAGGACTGTGTGGGATTAATTCGTCTCAGTTGTTGCTACACCCTAGAAGCACATGAAGTTCAATTATTTGTTATTTGTCCATCTTTAGAGTGAGGCACTATGGGTGAGGTAATCTTGTGCACACTTGTGGTGCCACTTCTTTGACAGGGTGGCAACAATGACTGTTTAAAATTTATTAGTACAATATTTGTTCATTTGTTTTCTCATTCTTTATATTCTTGCTTTGCCTTTCACTTTAAAAATGACTCAAGACAGCTTACTTCATTAAAAGACAATATTTAAAGACAAAAACAATAAGTATACAGATGCAAAAAAGGATCAAATACTACTCTGAGAAATGGTTAAAATATTAAAAACACATTCAAAGCAATAAGGCATAGTAAAAAGGTAAAGGTTAATAAGCACATGAATGCTAGTCGTGTACAACTCTAGAGGTGGTGCTCATCTTCATTTTCAAGCCAAAGAGCCAATGTTGTGCAAGTCCATGGCCATTTCTGCACATGGAACACTGTTTACCTTCTCGCTTTTTATGGTGGTACCTATTTATCTACTTGTATTTACATGCTTTCGAACAGCTAGGTTGGCAGGAGCTGGGGTTAACAGCAGGAGTTCATTCCACTGCATGGCACCTGGGATTCAAACTGCTGAGCTGTTGACTTTGCAGCCAACAGTTTCAGAGGTCTAATCCCACTCAGACAGACTGTTATTGATGGGAAGCTTCCCTAAAAAGAAAGGTCTCTGTCTGCATATCGAAGGACAGCAAAGATGGGGCCAAAGTCTTTAAAGGTACACAAAGGGCAGAATGGGAGTGTGGAGCAAATGTGGAGCACCCCCAGGCCTCTGGAAGTTTCCCAACAATGCAATAAAACATGACAAACATGTAAATATGAAGAAGGCTTTATGGAAATGGTGGAGTTTGAATTAGATTTAAAGGAAGCAATAGAGAAGACATCCTTCTTCTGTGGGTCATTATTCTTGAGGAGTTACTCCCAAGGATAAGGACCAACAGAAGAGAAGGGACAGGGTTTAATGAGGAACCTGAGGTTGCTGGAGAAGTGAAGATGAGGTTGTTAGAGAAGTACATGAGGTGTGTGTAAGGATATGAGAGTGAAGCAAGAAGAGGAAGCAACTGTGAATTGGAGGTAAATATAAAAACTTCACACTGTTTCTAGGAAGAAACATGAGGCCAGAGGCCAGATAAAAGGTTTTTAAAAGGCCAGTGAAAGAAATGAATGACATTGGCACCAGTTGTTTTATTGTTATGTGGCATTCAGTCACTCTGACTCATAGCAATCCTAATAGGATTTCTGAGGTATGTGATAAGAGATCAAGTCAAAGCAAGAGAAATGCAAAGAGAAGAAAGCTGAAGTAATCTAGATGAGAGATGGTTCAGGGAACGATTCTTTTCACCAAAAGCATAAGGAGAAAGGGAAGGGAGAAGTGGCACAATTTGGTGACAGCTCAATATCAGGAATGAAGGGGAGGTAGAAATAAGGATAAAACTAGGGATGGGCACGAAATGAAAAACAAAATTCTGTTTCATCATTTTGTTACAAAACGAATTGAAACAAATAAAAACAAAATGATGAAGCAGCATTTCATTACAGACAAAATGAAACTATCAGTTTTTCATTAAAAAAACCATTTCATTACCTCTGTAAAATGGCTCACCACCACGGATTAAAAAAAAAAGTGCTGACTGACCCTCAGGCCAGTGGGTCAGTGCTAGGGTAAAAAATAAATAAAAAACACTGACCTGGCCCACGGGCCAGCTGGTCGGAGTTAGGGTAAAAAATAAATAAATAAATAAATAAGTGCTGACCCTGCCTGTGGGCCAGCTGGTCAATGCTAGGGTAAAAAAAAGTGCCGACCCAGCCCATGGGCCAGCTGGTTGGCACTAGGGTAAAACAAACAAACAAACAAAGCACCCACTGGCCTCCCCACGGGCCAGCTGGTCTGCAGGAGAAAAAAACGCGGCCATGGCCCCAATAGTGTAAAAACAAAAATTAAAAATTAAAAATGCAAAATGAAACAAAACAAAATACGAAACAATCTCTTTAACAAAATCATTTTGTAATAAACGGAACAAAATGAGGGAAGAAATGAAAAACAAAATGAAACACCATTTTGGCGTTTCATGCCCATCTCTAGATAAAACCAAGTCCACATCCCTGTTCTGCAGTCTAGATAGTGTATTTGTTGATTCAGATGGAGACCATTCAAGAAGAATAGTGCTTGTGTGGAAGTGTCTTGAGCATAACTGAGTTTGAGATGAAGATGGAGCCTAACAATAAATAATGGAGAAGGAGCTGAAAACAAGGCATTAAAAAGATAGAGTTACAGGTTTGTTTTATCACTGTTGCTTATAACATATATTTGTTTATTAGATCTTAATTTTTCTGGTTTTGGGAGCAGAAAAACAAATTAAATATGTTTTCAATCAATTGACAGGGTCAGGTTTATTCATATATTTGAAGATGTGCCACAGGCAGAGAAGTATCAAAAAAGGTGGCATAATAGAAGCCACTAAAGTATGTGAATGAAGCAACTGCTCATTAGCAGCTTTGTAATACTAATAATGACAGCCAAGAGGAGAATTTATAAAAAAGGACCTACTTCTTCTAAGTAACTCGGTATATCCTGGGAGTATATCCTGCTGAGTCTGATTTTGATAGAAGAAAAGTGTATTAGAAATATTGTATCAAAAGAGAACTGTAATGCAAGTCTATAATTAGTGTGAAATAGAAATAATCTAGCAGGACTTTTGTAAAGGAAAATGTGTGATTTGAACAGAAATTAATTCTGAAAATATGAACAGGTTGTTGGAGAAGAGGGGAGGAAAATAACACAGATTACAAATGTTTATGTTTTTTCTCCCCATTTGCAAAAATCTGTACGCGGGAAATGACAGCACTTTTTCAGAACTGACTTTGCAGAAGGTTTGGTCATGTTATTGCAGTCTATTGAGCCTGAATTCAACTGGCAGTTCGAACTAGAGTGGAACTGATTCAACCAATGGAATTTATGTAAATGTAATCAATTGATCCACCCCAGTTGATGCTACCAACGGTCTCTACCACAACCTGAACACATTCATGATAAAAATGAACAGTCTGTTGCATTTGAGAATGGAATATGCTACAATGAATGACCTCACCCCATCCCACGACCACATTCTGATTGTCCCCAATTAGAGATGGGCACGACTTAGCGGTATTCCCGTTTCCGTTTCCGTTACTCGTATCCATTACTCTACGGAAACGGAAACGGGAATTACTCCACCAGAATTCGAGCTCGAACCGACGAACGAACAATTTGGTCTGATTTGTCGTGCTCGTTACTTGCATCGCGCACTGCCAAGCGGCACAGAAAAAAAGTTTTTAAAAGTTAAAAAAAACCCGATTCCCGGCCCTAAAAGTAGGCGAAAACTGTCTGAGGGCACCTACCAGGCCAGAAGGGTGTTTTATTTGGGGGGGGGTTCCCCGCCCCCCTCTCCTTGGCTATTGCTACTGCTGCGCTGCTGGTACCAGGCTGGGAGGGCGCATCCATTTGCCATGCAGTGCGGGGGATCCAAAATGGCGACCGCAATATTTTTTTTGAAATCGTTGCCCAAAACCCCACCAAAGCACCACAGAAACATGCGAAAATTAGCTATTTTAAATGCTTGAATTTTTACAGTAGCAGCAGTGGGTTTTTCTTGCAAAAAAAGTCTCCGTTGATTTTATTTTATTTTATTTTATTTTATTTTTTTACACCTGCGCATTCGCAATGATGGGCTCGCCCATGGGAGTGGACCATGCAAAGTTTTGGAGCCATTCCACCAATCGCATGGCCAGGTTTTGCTGACTGTACCAGGCTGGGAGGGCGCATCCATTTGCCATGCAGTGCGGGGGATCCAAAATGGCGACTGCAATTTTTTTTTTGAAATCGTTGCCCAAAACCCCACCAAAGCACCACAGAAACATGTGAAAATTAGCTATTTTAAATGCTTGAATTTTTACAGTAGCAGCAGTGGGTTTTTCTTGCAAAAAAAGTCTCCGTTGATTTTATTTTATTTTATTTTATTTTATTTTTTTACACCTGCGCATTCGCAATGATGGGCTCGCCCATGGGAGTGGACCATGCAAAGTTTTGGAGCCATTCCACCAATCACATGGCCAGGTGTTGCTGACTGTACCAGGCTGGGAGGGCGCATCCATTTGCCATGCGGTGGGGGGGGGATCCAAAATGGCGACCGCAATATTTTTTTTGAAATCGTTGCCCAAAACCCCACCAAAGCACCACAGAAAGATGCGAAAATTGGCTATTTTAAATGCTTGAATTTTTACAGTAGCAGCAGTGGGGTTTTCTTGCAAAAAAAAGTCTCCGTTGATTTTATTTTATTTTATTTTTTTACACCTGCACATTTGCAATGATGGGCTCGCCCATGGGAGTAGACCATGCAATTTTTCCACCAATCGCATGGCCACTTGGCCAGGTTGACCACAGAGACTTCTAGGATGTGCCAATCGGGCATAAACAGCCCACTAATCGTAACCCAAACCCGAACCCTAACCCTAACCCATACGCCAATACACTGTCCTTCTAAGTGGGTCAGAAAGGCACCCAGAGGTGCACCCCAATACTCACCCTAACCTCACCCGTAACTAGCCTAACCCTAGCCATTCCGCTAACCCGTCTTAACCCTAAGCCAGATCTACTTGCATTGCACTACATGCAAGTACGTGAGACACAGCGGGTGCAAAGAGTCTGCCAGTCCGTCACTTGTGGCTCTGGCTGACTCCTTCAGCTCCCTCCAGGAGCCCGCTACCCCCTCCCCAAACCAGTACTAACGACAACGAAAAAACGAAAAAACGAACCGACTAATTTTTGCGAATTTTCGCGAAAAACGGAAACGAGCCAAAACGGAACCGGCCCGACTAACGACAACTCGAAAAAAAATTTTTCAAGTCGTGCCCATCTCTATCCCCAATGTATTCGGGCACGTAAAACTGTGGCCCTCTAGATGCTATCTCCACTTCTCATCCACTCTGGCCTCACCATCCATTAATAATGAATTATCAATATCTTGAAGGTCACAGGTTTTCAACCTGGAGGATCAGAGCATCTGAAAAGTTATACAAAAAAACTTCCCCTACTCTGGAATGCATTACACTCCCACTCCAGTTGCTGGGACAAGAAGTGTTCAGAACATAAAATGGGTGCTTCTTCAGAGTTCATTTGTCAATGTCATACTTCACCTATTTCTGAAATGTAAATTCTCAGTACTGAAATGATGTTTCATTCAGTAATAGACTAAAAGTTGTTGATACAAAGGCAATAAAAGATTGGAGGTCTCAGGTGTGGTGGTGAATTCTCAAGATTCTCAAGAGGAATGCTTCTCCCAATAGTAGATGAATAGAAAACATGCACAAGGACACTCTTTTCTGTATTTAGAAATAATAAGGTTTACAATCCAAATCTATAATTCTGCCGTCCTTGCTCTTAGAATATGCTTTCAGATATGGTTGTTTTTGGCAGTAAACAATATTGTATCTTATATTTTGTGCTCAGATAGAGAGAAGAATAGAAAACCTCTACCCTAAACAACCATGTTCCTGACAATAAGTAGACAGTTCACACCTTCTGAGCTCTAATGGACACAGTATAATAACATGACTAGAAGAATTAATGTGTTCAAATAGGCAATGTATTCTTGAAGGCTTTCACATCCAGGATCTGACAGCTGTTGTGAGTTTTTGGGGCTCTTTGGCCATGTTCTGGAAGTTTTTCTTCCTGAGAGTCCCACTCACACTTTATCCCAGACCACAGAGAGAACTCCTAGTTCCCAGAGCTCCTGGCAAAACATCAGGAAGGAAAACTTCCAGAACACAGCCAAACATCCCAAAAAACTCACAACAGCTAACATAGGGAATCTTCACTATGTTTGGCAGTTTCTCCTATTCAGAAATTTCTTCCTTTGCTATTTGGTTATTTTTCTCCTGATAAATCTCATAACATTACACAGATGTTTCATTGTTTGTCTTGATTCCTTGGAAGAAATGCCAAGCTGGGCAGATTATTACAGTTTCTGTGCAGGATGGCATCTTCCCTGCACAGTGTTCACCATAAAGAATGTTGCACGATGCTGAATTTAATAGTCTCTCACAGAGAACAATGGAGTAAGGAAGGGATGGAAAACAGGACTGACATCTCATATTCAATAGAAACTGGGACATATTGTTGATGCAGAAGGATGCTTGGGCATTGTGAAACTCAGTCTATCACTGCAAATGAGAGATTTTGTGAGTACTTTTCACATTTGTAGAGCTTCAGCAGAGACAGATGTTCTAGACCAGGCCTGCCCAAGATGTCGACTGCAGGTGACCAGTTGCCTGTGGTGCCTTCAGAGGTCATCCGCCAGGTCCCTGTGTTGGGGGAATTTCCGCCACTCACTCACCCTCTCCAGCAGTGGCAGCTCATTTGGGTTTTCCAGCAGCACGTGCAGTGCCGCAGAGATACTTAATGGGTCCAGCAAGCCAGCCTGGGCCTCCCTCCGTGGCCACTGCCTGCCACCTGCCACTGGAGCCACCACTGTGATTGCTGCCTCTGCAGCCCCACCCCTGATGTTGCCCCATCGCCACTGCCACCACCCCACAGCCCCTGCTGCCATTGCCCCCACCCCCACTGCTGCCATTGCCCCTGCCCCTGCCCCTGCCCCCACCACCCCCGCTGCCACAACTGCCCCTGCCACCCCCAACGCTGCTGCTGCTGCTGTCACCTCTGCCCCCTGCCCCAACTGCCATCACCCTCACCTCCACCCCCTAACCCTGCCAACCCCACCTCCACTGCCACAACTCGTTGCTGCTGTCGATTGCAGGGACCTACAAAAGTGGCAGGTAGACCGCGGGCTGTTCAAAGTTGGACTGCCCTCTTCTAGATATTTCTTCAAATAGGCATGGCTCCAGTGACACCAAGAGAAGGGACTTGAGACTTGTAGAAGCAGCTGATACAACGGAGACTTCTGATGACAGCAAACATTGCTACCTCCTCCCTCCCCTTGCAAAGTGGTGCGTTTTCATCCCCATCCTCCTCTGGGAGAAGACGCTGTTGCTGGTGGTATGTCCATTTGCTCTCCTCCTTGTCTGGGAGAACTGTACTATTTGCATCCTTCCCCTTTTCACTGCCTCCATTCTTCTCAATGAGCAAGATGCATTTGTACCACTGGCTCAGCAGTGGGAGGAAACAGCCTTGCACTTCCTGTTGAAAGCTGCAGGAGAGCTAGTGCCCTCAGCAGACCGAGGGGGCAATTCCCATCAAAGTGAATCAGCACTCAAGTGAAGGAGAAACAGCAATTTTCAAATTGGAATTCCAAAACAGGAAGTTTGCCATAATCCCCTAAAAGGAAGATCAGAAACACTCACAGGCTTTATGAGACATTCTCTAAACTACTTAATGTCTGATGAAGTGAAAGCTCACATTAAAAATATACAGGTATATGCATAAAGTTGGTCTTTAAGGTACCACCATGTTCTTGACTTTTTTTACTTTTTGTTTTCACCTATAATGTTTAAATTTCAGTTTGGAGAAACTATAGCTGTATTAGGTGGTTACTTCACCTCCCTATCATCGCTGTTCGCTGTCCTGCTTGGGACCGGTACGTAGAAATGTTACCGCACGTCCATTGCATGACGATGGGAGTTCGTCCCGACCACGCCCCCTGAACTGGGATTTAAGCGTGATGAGCCATACCTCTCCCTGGCCTCAGGAATCTGCTTGTTTCAGATGAGAGCCCGTGAAGTAAGGCTCGTCACGGAACGAACACGTTCTCCATCTAGTGGCAGGAGTGCGAAGTGCCATTTGCCATTACATACCCTATGGCGTTAGCGATGCACTGCAGAGAGATAAAAAGACATACATCCTCAAACTTTGCTTTTTCACAGATGGAAGGCAAAGTTACAGAGATTCAAAATATCAAAAAGCGGAAGGTCAGACCCCCCCCAAAGGCAAACGAAGGCAGGGAAGTATAGATGTTATCATGAAACAAGGATGTGCAGTAACAGTCATCATGATATCATCAATCACGCTTGTGGGTACACAGAAACAGGGACAGAACCGGGACAAGACCACGTGACCATGAACAACGTTATCACGCAACAAACATCATCTCGGAATGAAGAAGGACGTGAAGTAACCATCTTAGCCTGCTTCTCTCTCTCTCTCTCTCTCTCTCTCTCTCTCTCTCTGTGTGTGTGTGTAAACAAAACAGAGCAAAGTCAAAAGCGTTTTAGGCACCTTTAAGAGTAGCATACAATTTCCACTGTGAGCATTCAAAAAACAAACTACGGTATGTTCTGATCTGTGTATGAGTCCTCAAGGAGCGTATATGAAAACCGTTCTTTCATATACGAACATGGAGCAAAGGGAATTTTCTTCCGTGTCAAGTAGTAAATGGGGTGGCTTAAAGCTCTGAGGCAAAGGGCAGCCAGCTTCTTCAGATTCTTCAGATAGCATGCCACACCTCACTATTAATTTTGTTCCCACAGTCTTATGGCAAATCCTCACAGCATTATAGTCTTCTTAAAGGATGGTAGTCCTTTCCCACTGGAAACATTATTCTGCCTTTGTAACAAGGTGCTCGCTGGTGGCACACATTACTTGCACCTCAAGTCATGTATCCAGGAGTCTTCAGAAAGTACAGATATACTCGTGAAGAAAGGGGTTAGGTATTGTTTAGAGGCAAAATGCTGATTTTCATGCATGGTGTGTTTGGGGACAGTTTTCTGTACTTTTATGTCTCTGTACTTGAGCTGCAAAAGGGGTGGCAACAATGATAAGGTATACTTGGTGACCACTAGAGCTGCAGGAACAAAAAGGCATGTATTGGCCATCCTTTTCCAGATCATGAGAATACGTGACTTTCCTGAGCAACACAACATCACCTGTACTGCCAACTCACTTTAATATTTATTGTTCATTCTTGGTGGTATTGGAGTAAGCTCTTCCTTGGAGTGAACAGAACTATTTCAAATTAACCAATATAAGATACCTCAACATTTAGTCATGTTGCATCCCTGCAGTATTGCAGAACTATGGTGGATTTCTTACAACAATAGAAAAAATAATAGTTTTATTGGAAAGCAAGTAAAAATTTAAAAATAACAAAATTTTAAAGGCCACAGCGTAATGTGCAAGCTTTTAAGTGTTCCACTTCCTTTTCCCCCCAGGCTGATCTTTGATGCTTTTTTTATCTGTTATCTGGAATTCATGTTGGCTTCTCAAAAGTAGTAGTTTTGATGCTAGTGCCGCCTTAGAGAAATTAGATTCTCTATAATGCAATAGCGATAAAGAGGATAAATATGTAGAGTAATAAGCAATGTAATGATTTTAGCATCTTCAGTATCCTCCTATCCACTATCTCAAAAGGCTAATGTGATTTTGGAAGAAAGGATCATAAGTGGTATAATTTATATTTCACTCTTGCATTGCTGCTTTCAGCTACAATGGAGGACTTTAACATTTGAATAGCAGTTTTTGTCACTTATGAGAAAGATAAAGCATGATCTGTTTGAAAACAGAGAAAAGGAAGGAAACATGGCCTTGCTAGTTTACAATTACTTTACAGATTTTCATGCACACTTGTGTGTGGACTCTTTGGGCCTCATACTTTGGGACAAGACAATTTAGTTCTGCAGAGTCATAATCTGTTGCAGAATTCAGGCAGGAAGATGGGACTGGAATTACCTGGGATCTTGTGTTGTCGTCAGATGCAAATGTATCCTAGTTTTATTTTTTAATTTAGTTTTATTGACCATTTGGGAGCATTGGGTATGGATCCAGAGAATGAGAGATGGGTAGAAGCCCTGCTCATAGCTATCATGGACCCCCCTTTATGGGGGGGGCAGGTGCAAGAGCCAGGAACCACACTAGCTTGGGGGGGGGGTAGAGCCCTGTCCTTGCTCCTTGCTCCTTGAGAGGTAGGGAGCCATGGAATGGAATACTTCCACAAGGTTTCTGAGGATCTGCAGTGTCAAATAATTGCCCAAAACGATCTAGGATATCATCAGCTACATAGGGTGGTATGTAGGTCTCCTGGTGGGATTGGACCCAAACCCAATGCTTGGCCGGGAGAACTGTGGTTGTAATCAATTAATAATGTTGTGACTTTTTCCAGTTGTTATGTGCAGTGTGCTTATTGCAGCGTGTGTGTGTGTGTGTTTGCTTAGCAATAGGCCAACAACATGATCACTACATTGGCATTTTTCAATATTGTCACCTGGAGAGTGCAAAAGAGTGTTCTCAACTTTCAGCCACTTCCTACATACAATGTGGTTTTTGCTTTTGTTTCATAGATAAAGGATGAAAATAAAAACAAAAATAAGAACAAAGAACAGATACAGCTCACAAAAATGATGGAATATTAATAAACTTATTATTATCATCAAAATAATAATATATATTTTACTCCTAAAAGTAGAATAAAATCACTGACTGAGCAACAGTATACCTGTAATGGGTAAAGAGCAATATACTTTGGTAAATGTATATGCACCAAATGCTAATCAAAACCGTTTTTATAATCTCCTTTGGGATCAGATCGAAACTGTTAAAAAGGGGTATTTAATAATGGCTAGAGATTTTAATATGGTGTTAGATAAAATCAAAGATAAATCAGTCTGTAAGAAGGAAGGCTGGAGGGTTAGACACACAACACTAGAAAAGTTTATAAATACTACAGGATTGAAGGATGTTTGGAGAGAAATGAAAGGAGATGAAAGAAAATATACTTTCTACTCACCAGTACACAAGAGCTATTCTAGGACAGATTTTGTGTTTGTTTCACCAAGTCTAATACCTAAAGTAAACAACACTGAGATCAAGATCATAAAAACATCTGATCACACTATAATGTCAATCGACATAGCAATAAACAAAAACTATAGAGAAGCTAAAAGATGGAGAATGAATTCAAAAATATTTCAATACCCAGAAGTGCTGGAAAGAGTTAAAAAGGATTGGTTGGAAACTTGAGACATAAATGAAAAGGCAGGTAGCAAAATGGCAATTATATGGGACACCTTGAAGGCTGTAGGTAGAGGTTTTATCATAAGATAAAACTTTATAATAAAAAAGGAAGAGCTCAATAAAAGAAATTTAGAAAATTTAATAGCAGATTTAGAATCTCATTTTTTCTAATAATGATAAGAAGACATTGAGGCAGATCGAAGCAAAGAAAAAAGAACTAGATGATCTAGAATTACAACAAACACAAAGAAATTTACTTTATTTAAAAAGAAATTACTTTGAATACAGCAATAAAAATTCAAAACTTTTTGCCAGATTAGCCCAAAAAAGAAGAGATAAGAACATGATAGGGATTATAAAAGATTCCTCAGGCAAGATGTGTATACAAATGAAAGACAAATTAAAAGCCATACAAGAGTTTTACCAGTCTTTATACACAGCAAAAAAACAAGTCCAAGGAAGATATAGAAAAATATATTACTAAACATTTAAAGAGAGTTTTGGAAGAGGAAGATATGCTGGAAATGGAGAAACCTATTACAGACCAAGAGATAGGTGAGGTAACAGATAAATTAAAGAATAATAAAATGCCCGGAGTGGATGGTCTGGGACCTGAATTTTATAAACTTTTTAAAGCAGCATTAATACCTAAACTAAAAAAGCTATTCAATAAAATATTGGAGGGAGAACAAGTTCCGAGATCCTGGACCCACTCCTTAACCATTTTAATACCTAAACCTAATAAAAACTTAATGGACATTGGGTCATATAGACCAATATCCCTATTAAACCAAGATGCTACAATTTTTACTGCAATCCTGGCTAAAAGAATTAATAAATGTGTAGCTAAATATATTAAAGATGATCAATGTGGTTTTATCAAAGGAAGACAAATGGCAAATATTATTAGAAGAAATTTGAACGTTCTTTATGAAATGGGGAAAAGTACTACTAAAGCAGGCATGTTATCTTTAGATCTTTTTAAAGCTTTTGATTGCGTTCAATGGTCTACATTAAAAATTCTGCTAGAAAAATGGGTATTTGGGGAAAAATTAGGAGTAATAAATCAATTATATTCAGAGGGTACTTCCTCAATAATAGTTAATGATGGAATGACTGAAAAAATTACCCTAGGCTGCAGAACTAGACAAGGATGTCCTCTTTCTCCAGTTCTCTTTTGTATCGTTATAGAACTCCTGGCAAATGCTATAAGGGATGATGAATCCATTAAAGGTATAGGGAAAGATGGGGCAACTAAAATCAGTCTATTTGCATCTAAAGAGTAAAAACTCATCTAGAAGAATTTGGGGAAATAACTGGATTTTGTGTAAATTGGCAAAAATCAGAAAGTTTACTGTTTAATTACGGAAGAGAAGACCTTAAGACAATTGAAAAATGTGGACTTAAACCCGGAAAAAGTATTAAATAGCTAGGATTAGAATTCTATAAAGAGTTTATTAAAAATAAAGGAAAAATATTTCAAAATTAAAAGAAGAGATGGAAAATAAATTATTAACTTACTCTAAACTGAATTTATCGTGGTTTGGTAGAATAGCATTGGTAAAAATGAAAATACTTCCCAAAATCAATTTTATTTTTAAAATGCTACCGGTTCAGTTTCTAGAAAAGGAACTTAAAAATTTTCCAAGACATGATAAACAGGTACTGTAATGCGGGGGAAAAACCAAGAATAAATTAAAGTTTGTGGTACAGATCCCAAAAAGGAGGAATAGGTATACCCAATATAAGAAATTACTACATAGCCAATCAAATGAGTTGTTTGGGCGAAATTTTATTTAAATCCGGAGAAGTTAATATGGTGGGAGCAAGAGTCATCGGATATAAAGGGGGAAATAAATAAATTTCTATTTACTGACTTTAAAAATAAAGTAAAGATTGACAATCCCCTTCTGAATGGTTTAATGACCACATGGAGAACAAATAGAAAAATTTTGTCACCGAAGGGCTCCCCACTAGGTTTAGTTACAGACCTGGAAAATTTCCCTACAAATGACACATTATTTAGAGTTATTCAAAGCTAAGAAAATAGCTAGATTAAAAGATTGGATGGCCAAAATTAGATCAACTCACAATATAAAAATATCCTGCAATCTAGTGACTTAACATGGTTAAATTACATTCAGTTAGGAAAATGGACAAAGGACTGGGTCAGAAGAAATAGTCAAATTAGAGAGTGTACAAAATTTGAACAGTTCTTACTATCGTTGGAATCTGATCAGGAGAATATAGAGAAAGGAATAATACGTAAAATATATAAAATATTAGGGGATTCATCGGAAATGAAGGAGTCAGATTCTCTGAGAGAGGTTTGGAATCAAGATCTTAATGTAGAGATAAACAAAGAAGACTGGGTGAAAATTTGGAATATGAGAATCTTGAGATCATTATCGGTCAGGATAAAAGAAAATTATTTTAAACTAGTTTCTAGATGGTATTTAACACCAAATAAACTGAATAGAATGAACCCTGATTAAGATATGCTGGAAATGTGAAAAAAAGCTTGGTACATATATGCATCTTTGGTGGGAATGTGAAATAGTTCAAAAGTTTTGGAAAGAGGTTTTTTTTAGAGCTAAGTAATATGATTAAGTTAGATATAGACTGTAATCCAGAGATAGCCTTATTATCATTGTTAACTAGTAAAGATTATGATGTTACAACAAAGGAGCTAATAGCAAATCTTATGACAGCTGCCAGAGTAATTATAGCAAGAAATTGGAAGTCAAAGCTAGAACTTAAGATGGAAGATTGGTACAACGAACTTTGGGATATAGCTATAAACGATAAATTGTCTTGTAGTTTAAAAGTTAAACAAGGAGAAATGAAGAAAGACTTTTTTACGATATCTGGGGAAAATTTATAGACTATGTATTAGTTGAAGGGAAGGGGAAAGAGCCAAAGAATATTTCACGACAATTCTGGAGAAGAGGACTTTAAGAAGACTACTAGAACAACAGAAGACAGAGTAACAAAGAAGAACTCATGGATGGTCCGGGGGGTGGGGTGGGGGTACACTTGTATTGTTAATTGTTTCTTGCTATTTTCTTTTTATTTTGTTTGTATGTAGTTTAAAATTTAATAAAAATGTATTTTTTTTAAAAAAAAGAAACACACAAACCTAGACTGTGGTGCACACGCAGCCCTTTATTTCATTCCTCTTCTAAAGACCACCAGCATTCACGAATGCATCTCATGAAGTCTTTGTAACTTCGTTCCTCTGTGTTGCTTTGCTTCCAGATATTGTAGCGTGTGTAGCATTCTAACTTTTGCATATCAGTGTGGCATTCTTGTAGGTGACCATAATTCTCTCTGATGAAATGGTGCGCCTCATAGTTAAATCACTATTGATTTCTTTTTAAATGGGTGCATGCGGAGTTGTCCAGTTTTGAGTCATTCCAGGAATTTAAGAACTGCATTAAGGTTTTGAGCATTTTAGTGGCAAATAATTTATTTTATAAAATGTCAAACCTTTTCGTTGGGGGAGACATTCTGTGTACTGTTTTACACTGCATGTTGTGTAGAAAATGTGGGTACACAGTGAATAACTGCATCTTTCTTTACCTATCTTTCAAAATAGACATGAGTTGAATATACACTTAGAACATGATTTATGTAAATTCCATTATTTACACGAGTTTTTCCCAAGGGTAATATCCAATGTGAGTCTTCCATTGGTGAATCAGCAGGGTTCAGTGCACCTCAAAACCTTGCTCCAGAATGTGAAATTTGAGGCAGTTCTGTGGGCCACAGGTGAGAAGAGAAGGGAAGGAAGTTGTCCTGGTGTTGCTACTCCAGTGTCATGTTGAATGTAGGATAAATGCTATATCTACTCCTGCGTGAATAGAAACTGACATACAATGCTGATAAATAGACATTGATCCAGTGTGAACCAACTGGTTCATGGAATATTTCCCCCATCATAAGTAAGATGTAAGTATGTTGAAATAACAACCTTCTACCTGATTTTTAAATTATTACGTACACATAATGGTTTGATTGAATAAATATATAGCATCAGATCTTAAATCTTAAAATGTAGACTTTGGGGAAATTACACTACTAGCAGTTGTTTTGCTATATATTGAAATAGGTAGCAGCTAAGTGCCTTTTTATGTTTCAGCTGAATAAGTACACAAATCTTAGAAAAGTTACTGTTTGGATTACCACTTCCAGACTCCCCCAGCCAGCATGACTATTTCCATATTACTTTGTATAAAATTCTACTTTGTACTTCAATACCAACCTAGTTTAAATGTTCTCCTAGGGCACATAAGGGATAAATAAAAAAGATATAGCCATATAGGTAGAGGTTATCAGATTCCACTGAGAAATATCATTCCTTTCACAAGGCTCCTGTTTTTACTGATTTCTATGAGAGACTTACAGATTTGTGTTTTATACATGTTTGAGAAGGAATTTGTGGTCACAGAAGATTTTGTACCTTGCTTTATGTTCATTCAATTCAACATTCCTGGATACCCTTCAGAATGTTGACTTAAACATTCAAAAATGAATCATTCTTCTTTAAAAGATGTATTCAGCAAGCATGAAATCATATAAATAAAAACTCGAAATGTAGAATAATGTGAGTTCATAGAAAACCAAATGAATATATATGTACTGCAAGATTCATAGCCCTCCAATACAAGAAACTTCTCACTTATCTACTGCATCTACTATAGACAGCATTTTAAATTCACACAAAATGTAAAATGTACTAAAAGTATGACCTTCTATTTGAATAGTATAAAACTACGTAGTTTAGAAATTCAGAAGATACAATACAAAGACAATGTCCTAAGTTTTTTAAAAAAGAAGAACTATTAGTAGAAAGCATAAAATATATAACCTCCGATGCAATTCACTTACTTTTTTTAATCCAATACGTCATTTGTAAAAACAAAGCTGTGCATGGTAAAGAATAAGCTATAGTAAATAAGTGATATTATATTTACATATGGTAATTCTCACCTACTCCAAGGAAAAAATTCCCCCCTAGTTTGCAAAAACAAGGTTCATGTATCCTTTGAGATGTTTCCATAAACAAGGTAAATATCTCTATCTCTCATGAAGTTATACTTAGTCAACACAATTTGTTGAGGGTTTCTAGTTTCTCGTGAGTATAGGATATCAACATATCCTAATCTCTAAGCGATGTCCTGAACCAGAGATTTCCTAGGGCAGGCAAGCCAGACAGTAACCCACTCCAATCTCAGTACAACTGGGCAAATGATGTAGCTTACTGATATTATATTTGGACAGTAAAGTACATTTTATAGTGTCTATTACATGCTTTTTACCTTTTCCATGGAACAAATATGTTATCCATATTACTGTACTGTCTTATTTTTCCTGCCATATATATTTTTAGTAAAATCTGTGATTAACAAAGTAGAGATATAGAGATGGGTACAAATGTAGGTGCTGTGCATTCTCTTCCCCCAACTCCCCACAGGGCTGCAACTAAAGGGGGGGGAGAAAAGTGGGACATGTTCCCTGGTGGGTGCCACGTGGGGTTGGGGTTGGGGACCAAAATGACAAAATAGTAGTTGTGGTTTTGGTCCAAGCCCCCCAAACTAGAGAGGTTTTTATTACAAAACCCATTCAGGGAAAATATTCCTCCTATACAGAAAGCCTTATCACCACCACCACCCAACACACTCCCTGCACACTTCTGTTGCCCTCCAATGGGAGGGAGTAAAAAGTGAAAGAATGCAGCTGACAACTACTGTATTCTCCCTCCTTGCCATTGATTGGAGCATGTGGAGACATGTGATTTCTCCACCTCAAAGTGGCTGCTCTGTCGTCACTTCCTTGCAGTCTCCACCTCCAAGGTTCTAGCTGGTTGTTAACATCCTTTCACCTGCCCCTCCCTCCCCCTCTCTCTTATTCCACCCCTCCCTCCACCCCTCCCACCCTCGTTCCTTTCTTCCCTCACTCTCTTCCCTTGCCACTGTGATCTCCTCCCCTTTTCCTCTCTTTAAATAGATTGCAAGGAACTCTCTGCTCAAGAGTAGCTGCTGAGCTCTCCAAAGGGAAACAGGGCACCAACTTCCCTGTCAGTAACCTCCTCATTTCTTCAATTTCTAACCAAATAAATAATCCTCTGCAACCTGCGAAGAGGAGCTAATCCTCTGAAAGCTGGAGAAGCCCACTCTTGGTCATCCATCCTCCTAGTCCTTTCTCTCTGAAACCAGGAGGGATCACAGAAAATGGGAAGTAGTGGTTGAATAGGCTGCTAATCTTCCTGGGTTTGTCTTCCCTGGCAGAGGTTTCTTCTGGCAGGCTCCCCACCCCCACTCTACATACACTCTTCACTCCTTGTCTCCTGATCTGTACAGCTGCTAAAGGGGAGATCCACCAAGTGCTGCGCTCCCCCCTCCACCATTTATTTCAAGGGACTTCATGGAAGCGCAAACTCTCTAGGAAGTAAATGGTGCTTGCACAGTAATGGTATTCACTGATGTCACAGCCATTGAAGTTCAAGGAACTTCATCTTCCCTGGGTAGCCTCATTCAATAGGAAGTTCAGAGATCAACCAGGGTGTGAGGGAGTCTTACCCCAAACTTCAAGGTGGAGGAGGCTGCTCCATTCATTGGCTTAGTGAAGAAGAACCTGTTTTGAAGTTTGGGACTGTGCAGCATGCCTGAGGCCAAACATGCGGCCTCTTCTCCTAGGAGGCTCAGTGGGGAACTTAACTCCAAACTTCTTTCTCTGCAGCCAGAACTCAAACCACTGAATTGTCCAGCCATCAGATGAAGTAGATGTTGCCAAGAAAAAGCTTACTTGCTAACATCTCTCTCACCAACCCATTGGTGTGTGTGTGCAGAATCCATGTTTGCCCCAGGTGGCACAGATCCTAGTTGCAGGCCTGCTTCCCTGGCCAATGACTCACTCACCAGTTAGAACTCCCTCCTCCTACCCTTCAGCTCTTCCATCAGTCCCTAGCAGGAACATGTGTGTGTCTTTCCTGCCTCCTTGTCTGAGTGGGTGATTAGCCAAGGAGCCAAGGCAGGGAAGCCTATGCTCCTGCCAGAGACTGGAAGAACAGCCTTGCTTTGCCTTCGTATTAGTACAGCTATTTTATTTCATACATTTCATATATTTTACCTATTGTTTTCATATTATCATTATTATTTTTGTTGCATTGTTATTTATTGTTTGCTTTTTAATGTTGTAATCCACCCAGAGTTATAATAAATAAGAGAAGGAGGGGGTAAGCGTTTGTCAGCAGATGAGTGGGGGATCCAGCCAGGGAGGTGAAGAGAGAGAATGTGTAGCATTTGTAGTGCATATGTACAAACCAGCACAATCCTCTGAACCAAAATCCATGCCCACCTCCAGTATAGCTATAGATGTAGTGGTGTTGGATTTGGTAAAACAGAATCTAACACCATTTCTTTTGCGAAATAATTGAGAATGCAATTTGTGTTTCTCTAAACTACCAGTCTTTATTTTTGCATTCAGACCCCTTGAGCCCAGTGTTTTATTCTTCCCATCAGTAAGATAAAAATGCAATTCATTCTGAATGTTATGAAAACCTCTTACCACAGAGTGTCCAGTTAGTTGATATAACTTTCAACCAGGTTCTCATAATATGTTATTAGTCTAGAAGAATGTCCCGTGGTAGCTTTAATATACTGGCACTCTCATTATTTTAGTCCCTTGAAACCATTGTGGGGCTGCAAAAATTAATTTGAAGCAATCAATCTCTCAAATTTATTAAAATAGATTAAGCATATGTTTTTGTACTTATCAAAACAGATTTCAGTGACAGAGCCTGTGTGAGGAAGGCCCAAGGTTCTATTCCCAGCTATTACCAGTAGATTTTGCAAATATTCCTATTTTATTTTATTTTGTTTCTATGTTACTTTTCTTCTCTTATAAGAGATATGTGGAAGTTCATAATCATAAGTAGACTTTAAGAAATGTGCAAATATGAACACAATAAATGACACCAACATTCCACTTTTCTTCTGTCATGTTTGATAACCTGCTATCCCATCCCTTCACGTGAACAATATTGGGCTGATCCTAAAATAATTTCCTCCCTTGAGGTCTGTTGCCCTCTGGACTAATCAGGTAATGAAGGCTGCAGCCCTTCCCGCACCCATTAAGCATGGGTCAGTAGCAGTGCCCTTCCTGGTGGAGGTGTGAAATAGTCCTGATTTTTCTAGAGGTAGATGAAAAGGCAGCAAGATAAATAGGAGACAGATTGTGCCTAAATCCTCCACCCGTGTTGAGAGAGGGATTTTCTATACATATATGAGTGGCTTCCTTGAAACCTCTCTCAAACCACCTATCTTCTCTGTCTAGGACAGGGGTCCTCAAAGTTTTTAAACTGTGGGCCGGTCCACCACGCCCCAGACACCACTGGGGGCCGGACCACAGTCCCCCCCAAAAAGGCTGACATGGGAAAAGGGGGGAGGGAGGGGCAAGTGGGCGGAGCCCCCCACAATTGGCCCATGATCATTGTGTCTCCAGGGCCCCAGCAATTCCTCCTGCTCCAGATCACTACCCTGAGGTGCCACCACTGGGATCCCTCTGCTGCACCCCCTCCTCCTCCTCCTCCTCCTCCTCCTCCTCCTCCTCCTCCTCCTCCTACAGTGGCAGTGGCTGGAGCAGCTCTCCTTCATTCCTTCCTTCATTGCATCAGGAAGGAGGTTGCAGCCCAGGCAAATCCAGCCCCCTCATCACATTCTTGGTGGCCACTCAGGATGAGGAGCAGCAGCCACAGCAAAGGCAGCAAGGGTGGTGCCACTGTGCGCAGATCCAGCCATTTGCCCTGGCCGTCATGTCCTCATTGTGCCCTGGAGGGAAAGCTGCCTCCTCTCTTGGCCTGGCGCCAGTCTTGGTGCACTGCAAGTGAGGGAGGGAGGGAGCAAGGTGTGGGAAGGAGGGAGGGGAGGCAGGAAGGCATGCCCAAAGCCACCTGCAGCCTGCTCACTGGCTGAGTCCAGCCAAGCTGAGGTGCTCTCTTGGCTCGCCAGCCCACCCATCACCAACCGGGGACAAATGCAGCCCCGCCAGCCTCCCAGGAACCAGGCCCAGGCCACCATTGGCCTTCTCTTCCCTTCTCTTCTTTCTCCACCACCTCCTCCTCGCTGGTCTCTAACCCGGTGATGGTGGTGGCAGCTTCAGCCTCCGGCCATGGCTGTGCTCCCTCCTCCCCTCCCTCGCTCCATTGACCAAGGCAGCAGTTCAGAGGGGGCTGGGTGGGCAGGAAGTAGCTCAGTTTCCCCCTTGGTCACCTGCCATCCATCCTTCCAGGGGTCCACTGCCATGGTTGCTCTGGCTCGGAAGGCTGGCTGGCGCTGCCTCCACCTGCCCCTTCATTCCTCACAACTACAATAACACAGGTGGCAGCCACACAAGGACGGCAGGTGGGCAGGATGGAGGAGGAGCAGGGGTGGGGCCTCAGGGCCATTGAGGGAGTGGGAGACCTTGCCACAGCCCTCCTGTTTTTAATTGCCCTGCTCAGCTGCACCCGGTGCCCCAACCATATGGGCGGTGGGTGGGGGGAGTGGGGGACCTTGCCGTAGCCCTCCCACTTTGAATGCCCCACTAGTCAGCATGCTGATCATCTGGGCAGTAGTTGGGGGGAGTGGGAGAAGTGACATAGCCCAGTGCTTTGAACTGCCTCAGCAATAGAAGCAACTTCAGAGGCTGGCTTGCTTGCAAAGCAGGGAGTAGGTGGGGGGGGTTGCAATTTGTCCCAGGGGCCTGATCAGGACCTTGGGGGGCTGCATACGGCCCCGGGGCCTTAGGTTGAGGACCCCTGGTCTAGGATGTGCACATCTTCTGCATCCTTTGTCCTTCAAAGGAAGGTTCACTGCTGATTCTGCTCCTGAACTGTTGCCCCTCCTGAGCTTGGCCATCCTCCTGTTTAATGGTTGTTAAATTTCTTGGAGAGGGCTGCAGTGGTGTGACTTTCACCCATCCCTGGCTATTGTCCATCTAACAAGTCTGTTCAAACCAGGGTGAAGTGAAACTAAGGTGGAGTATAAATTGAAGGTCTACTACCAACTTTCCTCAGACTGAAGAAGCTACTTGGCTGAGTAGTGAAACATTTTGATCTCACACAAATGAAGTCCAGTTCCCATTACTCAACTGCTGGATAACCTCACCTGGATGAATGAGAATCTTCACAAATATCATTTTATCAGTAATTATATGGTTGTACTGTGGTTCAGTTATATCAGAGGAAAAAATATTATAGCTAAAGTTCATGCCAATCTTTTTTAAAATAGCTAATTAATAATAATAATAATAATAATAATAATAATAATAATAATAATAATAATAATAATAATAATAATAATCATCATCATCATCATCATCATCATCATCATCATCATCATCATCATCATCATCATCATCATCATCATCATCTGGCATAAGCTAGTACAGGTGGTTCCAGTGGTAACCGGGACGCTGGGTGCAGTACCTAATGAGCTAAGCAAGTATTTAGATGAAATTGGAGTTGACAAAGTCACAATCAGTCCAACTTATGGTGATCCTTTTGTAGGGTCTTTTAGATATGGAGTATGTAGAAGTGGTTTACTATTCTTTTTTTTTTTTCATGGAAGCACCCTAGGACTATGCAGCTTGTCCAAGGTTACACTTGCTGGTTTTTCTCCAAAGAAGTTCATTTGGAGTCATTCTCCCATCTTCTGACTGCCCATCCAGATGCTTAACTCAATGAGTAGCCCTTCAGTAGATTAATCGTCTATACTCAATGCCTTGGCTCCTTCTTACAGTTCTTTTAGACATAATTATCTGTGCCGCCCTTCAGCCCTTTGAATGCAATATAAACATATGTGAGGACTCAAGTTTAAGTATCATTTCTTCCAGCATTAAATAAAGTTATCTGCTACCAGCTTGATGGGGGTGGATGAATGACAGCTTCATATGTCAGAGTTAAGGTGTCTCTTTCCCCTGGTAGAATGTTAAATTGATAGTGTGTCTCTTGCATTTTGTGGAGAAATGATTACAAAAGGTTTGTGAAGGCCATCCATTTTTTCCTTCCAAGCATATTGACTTTTGATGCAACTTAACCATTTTTAACTCCTCACTTGGCAGTTATTTGTAGAGTCATTCAGAAATAAAAGGATGATGTCTTTAGACTATTCACTCCCTAAGGGTAGTTGTCTGCAGTTCATCCATGTCATGTCTTAGAAGAGAAATGTGCTGGCTTCATTTTCTGAATGTCACCCGTTACCAGAAATTAAATAACATTTTCTTTGTTGCTAGATTTCCCGTTAGATTTTCCCCTGTTTTTAGCCCATTTAGTCATATCAACAAATCACCTACCTTTCCAGGTTAATTTATCTGAGAAACAGATCATCTATGTTCCATGTTGGCCAAAGAAGATAAAGATTGTTATCAATGAAATGCTCTGAACTGTAATAAAGTTTGGCTCCTCAAGATAAATAAGAGAAACCACAAGACAGGTAGAAAACAGCCTTAAGACTAACTAGATTTCATTGTTCATAAGCTTTTGTGTGTCCAAGCACACATCCAGGTCTTTTCCACCCAGTCACCACTAGTGTGAAGAAATTGATCACCGTCCACTGTCTGTTAAGCATCTTCAGCCAAGATCAAGGCACTCAAATCCTGCCTTCCCTGGAAATAGTTTTAAACATTCCCCAGAGACACAGCAACTCTATTCATCTGAAGAAGTGGGTTTGGATGCAAGAAAGCTTAGGAAAAATAAAAGCTATCATCATCATCTTAGAACTGTGTTGCCATTCTTAAAGGTGCTGTGTGTGTGTTTGTGTTGTGTCGTTACAGTCATTACCGACTCTTCGTGACTCCATATCCATGGAGTTTTCTTGGCAGGAATACTGGAGTGGTTTGCCAGTTCCTACTCCAGGCACCTATAGCACCTGGTATTCCTTGGAGGTCTCCCACCCAAGTACTAGCCATGGCCAACCCTGCTTAGCTTCCGAAATCAGGCGAGATCGGAAGTGCTTAGGGCATCTAGGCAGCTAAAGGTGCTAGGAAGCATCTAATTTCTTTTATGCTACAACAGACTTAGGGTTTAATATACTGATTCTTTTCAACCCTCTATTGTGCCAATACATTTTTTTCCAGCAGTCATGTTGTATACGTATCACTGGGAGCATTTACATTGTTTTGAACTGCATTGTTATATTTCTTTCTGCTCGAACTGTTATAGAAGGTACATTATTTGTTTGTTTGTTTATATACCACCCGATTTTCCTGAATCGATACAAGATTCACATAAAATGAATAGAGATGGGCACGACTCAAAAAAATGGTGTTTTGTTTGTCGTTTGGTCATTTAGGGGTCCGTTTCGGTTTGTTTTCATTTTCGTGACGTTTTTTGCAAAAAAATTCGTTTCCGTTTCGTTAGGTAACGAAACAAAAAAACAAAAATGAAAACAAAAAATTGCTGTTTCGTTAGCATTCTTCTTAGTTCAATGC
>CM074741.1:71339302-71537673 GCA_037367245.1 Phrynocephalus guinanensis
TTTTCTCTGCTGTTTCTTGGGGCAATCAGGCCACCCCTTGTCATTCTAGACAGACAGACAGACAGACAGACAGACAAAAGTCAAATATTGATAAAGCAGTTTGAACCTTTTCCTCCTTTCCTTTGCCTTTCCCTCATCTACTTGCTTGACCTCCCCCCCTTATTTCCCTGCATATCTCCTCCCTTTCAGATCTTAGCTTAACTTTTTCTTTTCCCTTTTTACGCAGCATTGGGAGGTAGAAGCAGGATTTAAAAGACTTGCAAAGTATTGTGAAGATCAAGATTTATTTTTTTAAGAGAGAGGGGAAGGATTAATGCAACATCCCTTTCTTTACAATTAAAATAAGAAAATATGCCTGCTGAAGTGCTCTTTCACCCACAAAAGGGGGGAGAGCTGCCTCCGTCTGAGCAATGCATTCAAAAATTAAGGGTACAAGTGCAGCGGCTCAAACCCCGACCCCTTCACAAAGGAAATAAATAGACAACAATGTTCATACAAGCTGAAACTGTAAAGAATGAGGTGATAAATGATCAGTAGTTGTGGAGCGGGTTGCCACTGAGCTGCTCAAGTCATTCCCACAGGAAGATAGTGTCCTGGATCCATTCCAGTCCAGGTTCAGGCCACGTCATGGGGCTAAAACAGCCCTGATCAGGTGGCATGATGGAATCCCAGGTGGCTGCTGTTTCCAGGCAGCCTTTTACCAACTTAGGTTTATAGCCCAGATTTGCCCATACCTTGACAGGGACTCTGAGGATGGTCATGCAAGTGCTGGTTATCTCAAGGCTAGACTGTTGTGACACTCTTTACATGGGGCTTCCCTTCACCCTTGTGCAGAATGCGGCAGCCAGATTGGTGGTTGGTGCAGGCAGGTCCCATCACTCCCATCCTGGCTTGCCTGCATTGGCTACCTGTTGCCTCCTGAATAAGGTTCAAGGTATTGGTTTTGATTTATAAAACCCTCCATGGCTTGGGACCAGAGTATCTGGCGGAGCATATCTCCCAAATATCAGATTCGGCCCAGTCCACCAGAGCATCATAGGCCTGGAGGACTTATGGGCCACCATTCCGAGGGAGGCCCATAAGTCCTTTACCCAGAACCGGCCTTCTCATTGGCTGGCCTGCCTCTCTGGAACCATCTCCTGTGAGATAAGGCTTGCTGAGTCCCTTCTGGTGTTCAAAAAAACATCTCAAAACATGGCTGTTTAAAGCCACCTTTGGTGACAACTGAGGCTTGTTGTCTTGTTTGTCTGCTGTCTCACTGTTTGTTGCTTCCATCCTACTTTGCCTGTTTTATCCTTTTTATCTATTTGCTTCTTCTTATTTAAGTCCATTACAGAACTTGTGGCCAAATTCTTTCTTTCAGCCCAAAAACACGAAAGAGAATTCTGATGCTTAACTAATTTTAAGTTTCTTTTACTTATTGGAATGTGTACTTGTTTGAATGTATACTGTATTTTATTGGGCCTTTGGCTGTAAAATAAAATTGATTGAAATTTTATCTGTGTTATTACTTTGTTGTACATGCCCAGAGGTCCCTTGGGAAAATCGAGCAGTATATAAATGGGAAAAGAGTATATTTCAAAGCAACACTCCCAGCAAAGGGAAATAAATCAATTGCTGGGATGAATGGCTTGATGTTTTCTGTGCATCATGTGAATGGAAAATTTTTGGAACAATCCAAATAATATTAAAAAGAGTATAACCAGGGTTTTTCTTTTAGTTTGCCTGCTGAAGCCCCCACATGGCCATGATCAGATTTTTTTTAAAAGTGACAGTTCCTCATGCCACAACTGTCACACATGTATGGAAGATTCAGAGGTCTCATTTGTACCAAATTTCTGTACATTCTTTTTACAAATACTTGAATAACGTAATTTCCATTGACACTCTTTTGAAATATACCAAATCCCCCTTTTCATTTAAAAAAAAAGGAAGGTGTGAGTTTGGATTTATCAGTTTCACTTTTGTCCACAAGCTAATATTTTTAATCTTACATTTTCCAACTGAATTTTTTTAAGAAATATGCAAGGTTTGGTAAATTATTCAAAATGAACGAAATATTATTTCCCGTCCTGTACTGGGAAAATTCAGCTGATACATCTGTTCCTAGCATGGAGAGGACCATGCTGTATCTACTGATTATGCATAATCAACAATTAGGAGCTTATTAGAAAAAAGTTGACATTTATTATTCAGGTTTGCAAACATTGATGACTGATAAACAGAGCCATCATTTTAAGAAGTAAGCACTCAAAGCCTTCTCCTTTGATGAGGTGAATCAGTTTCATATTTGAAAATCTCACTTTTTTCTATCAAATTTATCTGTTGAGCTGCTAATGCTGGAAAGGAACTACAACATTCTTCTCATCAGTGAGGATAGTGAGGAACTACTGGTTGCTTTGAACAGTATCTTCCCAGTGAGCTGCGCCTTGCAGAGTCCCTGCCCGCCTTTAAAAAGGCTTTGAAAACTTACCTTTTAAAGGAGGTGTTTGGCGACCTTTCTACTTAAGTTTTTTTCTCCTCTGCCACTTGCGTTACCCCACTGGAGGGTTGCCTCCCCTCCTTTTTTTATTACAATCTGTGGATTGGCCTTTTATTGTTCTGTTTTATTGTTAGCCACCCAGAGTTCCGATTCGGAAGATGGGCGGGATACAAGTGTTCTAAATAAATAATAAATAAATAAATAAATAAATAAGTATCTTTGTAACCCCTACATCATTCAGTAATAATTATGTATTGTAATCATCACCATGATCCTTTCCCTTCCCATTGTTTCACAACCCATGTGATTATGTAAACTGCACAATGGATAACTACTTTATTAAGGCATTGAAGCATAGGATGGGTTTTTTGCATGTTTCTTAACAATCAGGCAAATCATAAGCTTTTGTGTGTCCTCTCTCTCTCCCTCCCCCCCCTCTCTGTGTGTGTGTGTGTGTGTGTGTGTGTGCAAATGTGTCAAGTCATTCTCTATCTCTCTGGCTTTGAGTAATTTTCCTTGGTAACATTCACTAATAGAGAACAAACTGCCAGCTCTAAAACAATGACTGAACAATTCCTCGAAATTCTACATCTGTATGGAAAGGAGCAAAAGGTAACAGAGAGAAGTTACATAAGTACCATATTATAACTAACATTCCTTTGAGACAGCACATATTTTGCAGCTATATTGTTGAGTATTTGTCAAGGGTTGGTATGGACTGTTTCTGCAGGCCATGAATGTGAATTCTGGAATCTGTGTTAGAAGTTGGTGAAGAATGAACAGTAGTCCGTACAGTGCTTTCATTCCAATGTACTAAACCCAAAAGCACCTGCAGTTTTCCTTTTAAAACAATGATCCATAGAACCCCTTAGCTGCTCTTCTTGGGCATTGTGGTAGAGTTGGTAAAAAGAAAACAGTTCCAAGTGCTGAGAGAGGAGGATAGAAAGAAAGAGAGCCACTCCAAACTGAACCCAGCTCACACAGAGATTTCATTAGTTCTCATTATTGTTGGTTTATTTAGATTCCCATGAAAATAGCTTATTAAGTTGGAAACTATTATACTGTGCTTGGTTAATTACTTTTTTAGTCAAAATGAGCAACTAGGGAGCTGCACAATGGCCCTGCAACCAAAGCCATTTGTCATTTTGACTTGCCATTGCTGCAGTATAGATAGCTTGGTCTCTGTACTGCTGAGAAGTTCCTAATTGGTTCTTGACACTTGCAGAGTAAGGGCACATTCTGAAATATCAAATGTGGCATTTCCTTCCTGGATGCAAAATTGTACTACTTCTCAGTCAAGGCAAGCTAGATTTAATGATGCAGCTCTGAAGGGGCCGTTAATTGTCCAGACTGAGTTGCTACTGATTCCATTCAGCTTTATTCAGTTTGAGATGCACACATTTAATGATTAAACTGGATTAATTTTTCTTACAATTTCAATAAGAAGCACTCTATCTCTGTCCTCTCACTATATTAGTGTGCACACTAATGTCATCCTCAGCCCATACAGCCATTGGATGGGATGTTCAGAGAGGTAACCCTTCACATTTTCTCTGGCGAAGGCCAATTAAGAATAGTTTTTGGTACCCAACCCCTGTCCCATATTATTTATTATAGGTGTCTTCTAGTGCTGAAAAAGTAACTGTGATGAATCTTCTCTATTAACACATCATGGGTTAAGTGTCCAGAGATGGAAAGGGCATTAAACAGAAAGCACACTTGAATGATATTGGAAGTGGCACTTCCAGATAAAGATGGGTTAGTAAGACTTTATGAGGTGCCTGCTTCGTGAGGTCTCTGGTTATGTAAGGAATGTATTGTAATGTATACTTAAAACAAGGGTGGGCAACTTGTCTACCTCCAGATCTACTTCACCAAGGGCTATGCTGGACTGAGGAGAGAGAATGACTAACAACATCTGGATAGTTTTAAATTGCCCACCATAACCTAAAAGAATGTCGTGGACTGTTTAAACAACAAGAACAACAACTCACAAAATGATGGACTGATGGATCAGTTTATCTGTTTATGGGAGGAGTCATGCCCATCTCTCCTTATCACCAATCCAGACCCTTTTTACAAATTCAAACTAATAGCTGTCCCCTATATGTTCTGATTGGCTGCTGAGATTATTCCTTGTAATGGTATTGGCTAAAGAATTTGCTTGAGAGCTTGACAGGCAAAAGTGGGGAACAGGCTAAACAAAAGAGGAAAACATGGAAGAACCGCAAAAATTCATCTTTCAATAATATGAATAATTAGTGTTTAGAAGGCTTTTTTGTGAATTGACAAAAGAACACACACAAACAAACAAACAAACAAACAAACAAACAAACAAACAAACAAACAAACAAACAAACAAACCCCAAACAACAGTCTCTTTCATGTTTTTATCTTTTGTACAAATATGAAGGCCTGAACCTTATCTTTTTCCTTTTGCTCAGTGCCTCAGTTGTGTGTGTGTGTGGGGGGGAGGTACTGGGAAGTTTTATGGCTCTTTGGAGCAGGGGTTTAAGGTCTACCAGAGGGAGGGAAGATTCACCCCCCAATACATACTGCAGATTTCACTGTTGAGTGAAAAGAAGGTTAGCCCAGCATACAACCTCTTGCTTTCATGTTAGACAATTTAAGTTAATGACTAGAAATTACAAGAATGTTTTAGGCTGAATTCTATTCTTATCTAACAGCTGAATCAAAGAAGGGCATGCCACATCTCTGTTATTGTATCCCGTATTCATTTTCTTCATGTTCCCATTACAGAGTTCACTCCAAAATCTGGTCCCTGCTTTAAACAGGGGATTCAAATGACTACTTTGTGATGTGTTTTTGAGTGAACTTGTATCAGACTCAAGTGCATATGATCCATGCACCTATTTATTCACATACAGTTTATCACAGAAGTGAGTACACCCCCTCACATTTCATAAAGAAGAAATGACACTAGGGTACAATGTAAAGCAGTGAGCATACAGCTATAACAGTGTAAATGTGCTGTCCCCTCAAAATATTGCAACACACAGCCATTAATGTCTAAACTGCTGGAAACAAAAGTGAGTACACCTTTAAGTGACAATGTCCAGATTGGGTCCAAATAGCTGTTTTCCCTCCCTGGTGTCTTGAGTCCTGTTAGTCACAGTACTCCTGACAAATGGCCATCCAGCCTCTACTTAAAAATCTTCAAAGAAGGAGACTCCACCACCCTTCATGGCAGCATATTCCACTGCCGAACAGCTTCCAACCCATCGTATTTGTATAGAGACATTTGAGGTTTGTGTGCTTCTTCACTCTGATGGTCTATAATACTCCTTGTCCTGTTCCTACTGCAACATTTGGGCTATTCCCCACAACCCCTTCTAGATCTCTACCTTTAAAAAAATTCTCTCTCCCCCTGTGAACTCAGTTTAAAGCTTTCCAAATCAAATTGTCAAGCCTCTTGGCAAAAAGATTCCTTCCAGCAGTGGCTAGGTGCACCCCATCCTCACCCAAGAGCCCATCTAAATGAAATAGCAAACCATGGTCCAAGAATCCAAATCGTTCCTGCTGGCACCATCTGTGGAGCCAGTTGTTCACATCTGCCCTGGTCCTTTCTCTTTGTGGGCAACATCGTTCTACAGGGAGGAGAGATGAAATTACCACCTGCCTGCCCAGGTCCTTCAGCTTCCTACCCATCTCTTCATACACCTTTGTGATATCCTGAAAGCTGTGCTTTGAAGTATCATTAGTTCTTAAATGGACCAAGAGAAAGGGATAATTTGGTGTTATCACACTCTCTTATACTGGTCACTGGAAGTTCCACATGGCACCTCATGGTAATGAACTATCTAAGAATTTGAAAAAAATGAATTGTTGCTCTACATAAAGATGGCCTAGGGTTAGGCTATAAGACCCTGAAACTGAGCTGCAGCACAGTGACCAATAAATGCCATACAGTGGTTTAACAGGACAGGTTCTACTCAGAACAGGCCTCGTCATGGTCAACCATGGTGGTGGGAGTGTCAAGGTGGTGCATGGCATCATGGTATGGGGCTGTATGTGTGCTGCTGGCACTGGGAAGCTACAGTTCATTGAGGGAACCATGAATGCCAGCATGTACTGTGACAGGCCATGATCCCCTCCCCTATAGACTGGGCTGCAGGGCAGTATCCCAACATAATAACGAGCCCCCCCACACACACCCCAAAGTGACCACTGCCCAGCTAAAAAAAGCTGAGGGTAAAGGTGATGGACTGGCCAAGCATGTCTCCAGACCTAAACCCTATTTGGCATCTGTGGAGCATCCTGCAATGGAAGGTGAAAGTGTGCAAGGTCTCTAACATCCACCAGCTCTGTGATGTCATTATGGAGTAGTGGAAGACGACTCCCATAGCAACCTTTGAAGCTCTGGTGAACTCTATGCTCAAGAGGGTTAAGGTAGTGCTGGAAAATAATGGTGTCCACACAAAATATTGACACTTAGTGCCCAATTTGGACATTGTCCCTTAGAGGTGTGCTCACTTTTGTTACCAGCATTATTTTGAGGGGACAGCACATTTACACCATTATACAAGCTGTATATTCACTGCTTTACATTGTAGTCAAGTGTCATTTCTTCAGTGTTGTCACATGAAAAGGTATACTAAAATGTTTATGAAATGTGAGGGGATGTACTCCTGTGATATACTGTATATACATATTTTAGACTGCTTGTTTTAAAACATTATTTAAATGGTGTACAATAAATTACAATACATCAGAAATAATAAAACAGCACCAAACAACTAAAAATGCAAAGTCCATAAATAAGAACTGAGGAAAAGTAGAATCACAGAAATTTGGCAGGAAATTAATATTTAGACATTGAATCATTAAAAATATATACATTTGTGAAGGATATTTTTGAAACAGCTACATTTTAAATGTTTCAGTCCTTTTTAAAAAGGGCTACAGTTAAAAATATGGAAATTTGTCAGAGTTCCGGAACTGGAGACTTCAGGAGATGGGAATTCAATCAGCGTATTTAAATCTAAATGTTTGGGAGAAAACATGATCAAAATGTATGATTTCTATGAAAATTCTCTGATGAAATGGAGTTAGGAACATCATCCCAAAACTACTAGAAATGTACATTATTACCTAGATTTAAACCCAGGGTTCTCAGCAACATATGGTTCAGCACAACTGACTGGCAACTGACAAAGTTCCTAAATGTGACAAAAGGCCAAGGACAATGACAATTAGCTGATGAACAGATGTTATAGCTGCTTTCACACTGAGGAGGAAAACTGGGGTACTTGCCTCAGCCAACTCTAAATCATCTAATGAAGGAAGTCAAGGAAAGGTCAGGACACATTGTTCCAATTATTTCCCTTCACACTGTACAGTGATTTGTGTACATCGGGTAGTAAACATTTTCATAGAGTCCCTTGGGTGATATTTTAAATTTCCATCTTCCTATTTAATTGTGAGACACTCTCTGAAGCAAATGTTCCTCTGATCTCACTCAGCATCTATTTTCATTTAAATCTCTTCAAAGGGAGGGTTAGGCATTGTTTGGGGCACATTGCCAGACTGAGGCATCACCCCCTATTTGCTACAAGAAGTTTGCCACCATTAGGACAGCAGCATCAAAACTTCTCCTGCTTTTCATCCCCCCCCCCCCCCGAAAAAGCTGCCTTGAAACATTTGGTCCTGGTGGCAATAGATCTCACTTTTTTCTACACATAAAAGGAAGACATCAAAGGCACCTGCCTTACCTTCAAGGGAATTAGGCTCCTGGAAGTGTCTTCTGGATGCCTGTGAAACTTCCTGGCTGATTGAGATACTGCTTATAAAGATCACCTTTAGACCCAGCAATCTGTTTAGTTTTTTTTAAATTAATTAATTTCAAAGTATAGGATCTAGGTAAATCATATCTGAATATGTCGTCAATGTGTTAAACATACATTAACCCTCTTATTTTCAAATGGCATTGTTACATTTCCAAAGCACCTTTTAATATAGTACCTCATGTGAGAGAACATTATCCTTGACTGCCATATTCCTGACAAAAATTGAGCAGCCATGGATTAAGAGGCCTAATCCTAGTATGAAATGAATAAGTAGTGAAACAACAAGCATAAGGGGAGAATGAAAAAATCCACAGTTCTTGCTATGGGGGAACTTAAGAAAGAGGATCTGCCAAGCAGTTTTATTTGAGCTGGTATTATTTGGTTTATTCAGGAAACAGGCCACTGCTTGCTGAGCCTCTTTATGTCACCTTTATGAGTAGAGATGGGCACGAAACGAGTGATTTTTCGTTTTTGTTTTCATTTTTTTGTTTCGTTACGCAACAAAAACAAAATGAATTTTTTTTAAAAAACAAAACGAAAACGAAAATGAAATGACCCAATTTGCCGTGTTTTTCGTTTTCGTTGCAGTAGATGCATTGAACTAAAAAGAATGCTAACGAAACAGCAATTTTTCATTTTCGTTTTCGTTTTTTCGTTTCGTTACCTAACGAAATGAAAACGAAATTTTTTGCAAAAAAACATCACAAAAATGAAAACGAACCGAAATGGACCCCTAAACGACCAAACGACAAACGAAACACCATTTTTTTCAGTCGTGCCCATCTCTATTTATGAGTGTGGTACTGTGCCATCATGCCATTTTGGGCTTACAGCTGGCTCAGCTCTTGTACACTGAAGGACATGGCTCCTTTCATTGAATCTATCTCATATTCTGCCTCTTTTCTTACTGCCTACCTCTTCTCTGACTTCACTGCTCCCTGCTGTGTCCATGGAAGCCAGGATCCCCTGACGGAGGCAGGGGCGTAGCTTGGGGAGGGCAAGGGGGTTGGGTGGTCCAGGCGCTGCCATTAGGAGGTACCAAATTGCTTACCGACCCCCCTGCCACTGCACCCCACCTTCCATCCAGATTATATTTTGCAATGGGGGTGCAAAAACTGACTCTTGCCCCAGGCTCTGGCAGCCTTAGCTATGCCTCTGGACAGAGCAGGGGGCTGTGAAGTCAGTGCTTGCCCTGTCAGCCCCCCTGCTGCTGTGCCCTTCTCAGCCAGGCAAGGGGTGGGTGACCCTTACCTGGCTGAGAAGGGACAGCAGAGGACAGTTGTGAATTCAAAACCATTTCCTGCTGTCCCTTCTCAGACAGGCAAGGGTTAAATGGGTGCGCCACCTACCTGCCCCTTGCCTGGCTGAGAAGAGCACAGCAGCAGGGGGCTGACAGGGCAAGCACTGTCTTCACTGCTCTCTCTCTCTCTCTCTCAGCTCCCTGCTCTGTTGGGGGATCTGTTCTGTACAAGAGCTGAGCCAGCTGTAAGTCAAAAGTGGCAGGATGGCACAGTACCACACTCATAAAGGGGACAGAGGCTCAGCAAGCAGTGGTCCGTTTCTGAAATATACCAAATAATACCAGCCCAAATAAAACTGCTTGACAGATCCACTTTCTTATGTTCCCCCATAGCAAGAACTGTGGATTTTTCATTCTCCCCTTCTGTTTGAATATCTCACTACCTGCTCTGTTCTCCGATTTTCATCCCTGGCCCCTAGGTGGGTTTTTTTTTTTTTGACAGCCTGAACTGTCAAAAATCCACCCTGGGGTTGTGTGACAATGAGAGAATGGAGCAGGCAGCAGGAAATTTTAAACCCTGCTCTGCTCCCCTATTCTGGCCAACCATCACCCAGCTGGTTTGACAGCTTGAGCTGTCAAAACCAGCTGAGTGGTGGTGGTCAGAACAAGAGAGCGGAGGAGGGAAATTCATGAATTGTTTCATTTGTACAGTAAACGATGGTGTTTTGTTTCGTAACAAAATGCTGTCTGCTGTTTCGTTACATTACGAAGCATTTCATAACCTTATGACATGATGAAACAGTGTGTCATTTTTCGTTTCGTGCCGGTCTCTAGTTTGCACTCTATATGCACAATCAAATATAGAATGTGTAATTTTCCCCATCAGCTTTTTTCATTGTGCACCTTTCACATCCATACATAGTAATCAAGAATACGATCAAAGTGGATAGTCCTAATTTTGATATCCAAGTGTGATGGGAAGTCTTATTTCATAAGAACAGAATTCTCAGGCTATTTGTTATTACTGTTTTTCCATTTCCTGTTGGCTTTGAACATGTTACTGCCATCTTTTACCTTTGTATTTTAGCATTTGTATCTTTACTGACTTGACCCCTGATGTTTTATTTTGTTGCTGATTTGTTTATATTCTTTTTATTTCTTAATTTACTGTTTACTCTATTACTTACTTTACATTGTTCACTGCCCTGAGTTCCTCTGGTGAAAATCAGGTAGTGTATAAATATAAATATAAATATAAATATAAATATAAATATAAATATAAACATAAATTAATAACTCTTTGCATGAAACTTTGTCCCAGACTTTGTCACCTTAAAATTGTTGTGCATGTGGTGTTGGAGTTTTTTCTGTTTACCATTTTTAATGTGGCATCTGCTTAATGCTTGTTTTTATCTGTATACTGTATTTACTGTTTTTAGCTTTAAATATTGTCCTTTAATGATGTGAACTGTCTTGCATCCTTTATAAGGAGAGCAGAAGGGTAGAATATTTTAAGTAAATAAATAAATAAGTAAAATGAAATAAAATTCATGTGTTTGCCATGTGCATTAAAGAAATTTGCATAACACTAGACATTGCAAGCCAGACCCTTTATTCCATGTGGCTGCAAAGAAAAGCAAATTAAGTCTTGAATAACACCAACCTGGTTTCTTTAACAAAAGTAAATAGGCAATATTTTATGGCAGAGGTATCTTGTTTTTAATTTCTGCTGTTCTTTTGTACTGTTTCTTTATGATTATTATTGTAACGGTTTCCATACATGTCAACAGCTGAGAAGCTCCACTTAGGATTCTGACTCTATTTCTGAAATGCATTACAGTACTTTTGCATCTTTTCTTATCTTAATAATGTTGGTGAGATTCCTCTGTTAATTATTGAAGCTTTTAGTTTTACTACAGGGATAGTATTTTTGTAACCTCAGCTATTTCCGATACAATCTTTGTTTTCATTCCATCATTCTTCTCATTCATGGTTAGTTGAGTGTAATAACACAAATCTGTTCTGCACGTGACCTTAAAATATTCTGGGATGTTACTTAAACTATATTTTGTCAACATCATTGTTCTAGTCAAGTGTTATTCTTCAGCTTTACACTGTTTTGATATTATTAATGTCTGGATCACTGATCTTCTGATCTTCTTCTGCTATCAGTTATATAATGTATTTGACTTCTGCATTGTCCATCTCTTGATGTCTGTAAGATCATTTTTATAGTTGTCTGAAGCATGTAATAAACACATTGTTAGCTTCACAGAGTCTTTGGTGGTGTTTTCCTACTTCTCTTTTGATTCTGAGGCCAAATTATCCTATGTTGTTTCTTCTGCTCTATTGCCTACTTTGTCTTCCAGTCAGCCATGACTCTGAGTACTTCCTGTTTCATTGATCAATTTCCCACAAGTTCCTGAAATAAAAGTTTTCAATTTCTTCTTCAGTATCTACCTAGTTTTGATTTGTGGCTCTGTTGATCGACTCTTCATGAACTCTATTAGATATCATTTGGTCAGACTTTGCATTAAAGTCCTAAATTGCTTGTATCTCACCTCACAGTTGCAGCACATTCTTTCCTCTGATCTTGTCGTTTTCAGAGTAAAATGCTTAGCAATTATCTGATTGAAAGTGTTATATTCCAATCTAATATTGTTAGCGCATGGCAATTATTACAATGGTTAAACATTTAATTTCTTGTTTTATGGTATCAAGGTTGCCTTGGTTCATACTTCTTCTATGTCACATTCCAATTATATGCATATTGTTTCAGTGCACATCAGCACTGCTGATGCAACTGTTAATTCTTTATTGTTTCTTGTTAATTTCTTATTACCTCTGAGTAGCATTCAGAGGTAAAAGCTGGAAGAGAAACAAACCACAGAGCCATCCTGAGAGCACAGTTCACTTCGCCTTGCATAAAAGGCTGTCTCACAACATTGTAATAAACAACTAGACGGTAATAAACCTACCATCATAAACCTATGAGAGCTGATTATGTAAATTATTCAAGGTTGTTTTAAAAGCCAGCATGATTGTAAAGAGTTCAAAAGCGAACTCCCTGAGCTGTCTGGCTATGGAGAAAAACCAAAAAGAGACAACCCCCCCCCAAAAAAAAACAACAACCCCAAACCACTTTCTTAAATACACTGATGGCATCTGAGTAAAAGGAGAGGGAGATTTTAATACACATAAATAATTCAGAAGGCATGAAATGTAACCAGCTAAAAAGGATAACCAAAGAAGAATATTATTTGTGTAAAGTATTTGTACTGTAGGTATAGTCGCTAACACTACAATTGTAATATATATATATATATATATATATATATATATATATATATATATATATATATATATATATATATATATATATATATATATATATATATATATATATATATATATATATATATATATATATATATATATATATTTGTTTTCGTAGATTTTCACGGGTATAGCGCGGAGGTCGCCAAAACAACCAGATTTCTACACGGGAAGAAACCCGAATCCACCCTAACATGCATATATATATATATATATATATATATATATATATATATATATATATATATATATATATATATATATATATATATATATATATATATATATATATATATATATATATATATATATATATATATATATATATATATATATATATATATATATATATGTTTTCGTAGATTTTCACGGGTATAGGTATGCATGTTAGGGTGGATTCGGGTTTCTTCCCGTGTAGAAATCTGGTTGTTTTGGCGACGTTTCGACGAGGTCTTACTCGTCATCTTCAGGCTGGTGTTCTGGCTTCTTTCTTCTTGAAGCAAAGCGTGATCTCAGTTGAAGTCCTTCTATAAATACTGCTGGGGGGGTGTGGTTTGCTTGCTCTGTTGCTGATTGTAGGTTCGTTTGTTCTTTTGTGATCTGCTGTGTGGCTGAGGCGATCGTTAAGGGCTTAACAGCTGGTGGGTTAGATGGCTGTTTAGAGACATCATGTGTGGGTGAGGTGCTGGATGTGTGTCTATTAGCCTTTTGTTTCTTAACGACCTTGGTGATGGGTGTTCTGGCAGCATCCTGGGCTTTGGTGGAGTGGGGTCCTGTGTCTTGTGAATTCATTTTGGTCTGGCTGCGTGTCTGTGGTCTCCCAATGTTTTTTTGGCGTGTGTAAGTGTGCTCCATGTGGTGGCTGGAGTGGGGAGTAGCGGTAGATGGTGCAGTCGTGGTTTTGTTATTGGATGGTGGTTTCGTTTCATCTGTGGGAAGGGTCTGGGTTTGTGTTTGGTGTGGGTGGAAGGTGGTGGCATCTTGTGTCCTTTTTGAACCTGGTGTCAGTCTTTGTGACAGAGGCTCGTCTGTTGACCAGGGCTAGTTTCCAGATGTCAGGCAAGCGGGAGGTGTCATCACGTTTATTCATGTTGTTTGGGTGTTTCTCTATTTCAATGGCTTCCATGATTATTCGACTGTTGAAGTGTTCAGTTTTGGAGATGAGTTTGGTTCTTTTAAAATCAATTTCATGACCTGTTGTTTTTATGTGCTGGAAGAGAGAGGAAGATTTTTCTTCTTTTTTGACTGCGTTCTTGTGTTCTGCGATGCGTGCGTTTATTCTCCTGTTTGTCTGTCCGATGTATGTGGCTGGGCAGACTTTGCATGGTAGCAGCAGACAAAGGCAATGCCACAGTGGTGATGAACACATCTGACTACCAAGCCAAACTATCCAACCTACTACAAGACCCTGCTTACATACCTTTGAACACAGACCCCACCACCTACCTGGAAAAAACCACCAAAGCCAAAATAAAAGCCTCACCCTTAAGTGAAGAAATCAAGCCAAGCATCATCCCCAGAGAGAAATCATCCAGATGCCCCAAGCTCTACGGCCTCCCCAAGATTCACAAAGAAGGAACACCTCTCAGACCCATAGTCAGCTCCATAGGCTCACCCCTACAAAACCTCGCCAAATTTCTTGCCAAACAACTCCAGCCCTATGCAGAATCCATCTCTTCATACGTACAAAACTCGTTCCACTTCATAGAAATTATAAAGAAACAAGACCTACAACCCAATGACCTACTCGTGAGCTTCGATGTTGTTTCGCTCTTCACACAAGTGCCCATTCAAGAAGCCTTGACAGCTATCCACAACAAATACAACCCCCCAAGCACATCCTAGATCTGACCAACCACTGCCTAACCAACACATACTTCATCCACAATGGACAAAGATACAAACAGATAGAAGGAGCACCCATGGGATCACCCCTCTCACCGGTCATCGCAAACCTATATATGGAACACTTTGAAACCAACGCGTTACAGAAGTCCGAACATAAACCCAAACTCTGGCTCAGATATGTTGACGACACCTTTGTTATCTGGCCACACGGGAAAGACAAACTGAACAACTTCCTCACACATCTCAACAGCCTACACCCCAAAATACAATTCACTATGGAAATAGAAGCCAACAACCAACTTCCCTTCCTGGACGTCCTAATCTACAAAAAACCCGACGGCTCCTTAGGACATACCATCTACCGGAAAAAAACACATACAAACCGCTACTTAAATGCACAATCACACCACCACCCTGCACAGATCAACTCCGTAGCAAAAACCCTCATCTCCAGAACCAAACGCCTCGCTGACAAAGACCACCTAAAAACTGAATTACACACTCTCTCGAATGCTTTAATTGCGAACGGATTCCAAAAAAACACCATCACCAAACTAATCCAAAAAGAAACACCCCCCAAGAACCAAGAAACAGAAGAGAACAACGGCACTGCCCTCCTCCCTTACATCAAAGGCACCACAGACAAAATCAGCAAAATTCTCCACAAACACAATATCAAGACAGCCTTTTGCACCGAACAAAAAATAGCCAACATTTTAAGAAACCCCAAAGACAAGATTGAGCTAGAAAACCAAGGAGTCTACGAAATACCATGCAAAGTCTGCCCAGCCACATACATCGGACAGACAAACAGGAGAATAAGCGCACGCATCGCAGAACACAAGAACGCAGTCAAAAAAGAAGAAAAATCTTCCTCTCTCTTCCAGCACATAAAAACAACAGGTCATGAAATTGATTTTAAAAGAACCAAACTCATCTCCAAAACTGAACACTTCAACAGTCGAATAATCATGGAAGCCATTGAAATAGAGAAACACCCAAACAACATGAATAAACGTGATCACACCTCCCGCTTGCCTGACATCTGGAAACTAGCCCTGGTCAACAGACGAGCCTCTGTCACAAAGACTGACACCAGGTCCAAAAGAACACAAGATGCCACCACCTTCCATCCACACCAAACACAAACCCAGACCCTTCCCACAGATGAAACGAAACCACCATCCAATAACAAAACCACGACTGCACCATCTACCGCTACTCCCCACTCCAGCCACCACATGGAGCACACTTACACACGCCAAAAAAACATTGGGAGACCACAGACACGCAGCCAGACCAAAATGAATTCACAAGACACAGGACCCCACTCCACCAAAGCCCAGGATGCTGCCAGAACACCCATCACCAAGGTCGTTAAGAAACAAAAGGCTAATAGACACACATCCAGCTCCTCACCCACACATGATGTCTCTAAACAGCCATCTAACCCACCAGCAGTTAAGCCCTTAACGATCGCCTCAGCCACACAGCAGATCACAAAAGAACAAACGAACCTACAATCAGCAACAGAGCAAGCAAACCACACACCCCCAGCAGTATTTATAGAAGGACTTCAACTGAGATCACGCTTTGCTTCAAGAAGAAAGAAGCCGGAACACCAGCCTGAAGATGACGAGTGAGACCTCGTCGAAACGTCGCCAAAACAACCAGATTTCTACACGGGAAGAAACCCGAATCCACCCTAACATGCATACCTATACCCGTGAAAATCTACGAAAACAAATATATATATATATATATATATATATATATATATATATATATATATATATATATATATACACACACACACACACACACACACACACACACACTTCTTAATCAATGACTGCTTGAAGACCATAGTATTCCCTAAAGTGTTCTACCAGGGGCAATTAAATTATCTGTTAATTATATCACACAGTTCAGAGATTTGTTAGATTAAACAGGAATCCCTGTTACAGAGAGAGAGAAAGAGAAGGAGAGAGAGAGAGAGAGAGAGAGAGAGAGTAAGGTGTTTAAAAATGTGCAAAGTAGGTCAGAGACAATTCAGTATTAAACCATGATCAGTGCAAAAAAAGAAAGAAAGGCCTAAGTATGCATATTAGGATGTACAGTAGTGAGTGAAGTAACCCTGATAACAATTAGCAGCCCTCCAGAATTCAAACCTCAATAAAATATTATTTTCCACAAATGTCTCTCCTCCTGAGAGCCCCGCAGGAACAGGAGGAACTAATTAACAGGACAGAGTATTTCACAATGGGATGGCAGTGTTAATTTTAAAGTATCAATAACAGAGCTGTTCTCCAAGAGGTGTTTTGATTAGGGTTACAACATCCAAGAAATGGAGAATGCAGCTTGAGACTGAGAACATTTCTGGAGACAAAGACAAAAGGGATACAAGAACAGACAGATTATATTGTGTAACTCTTCTTAATGCCTCACTGAACTTCTGATTTTGTGGTTACAGCTTCTGCTTTCCTTTCTCTGACACCATTCTCAAACACAAATTACAAGGTTATTTTATCTATCTGGAAGTTGAGTCACGGCTACTGGACTTCTTTTTTGAGAGACAGAAACGTTTTGCTGCTCATCCAAACAGCTTCATCAGTCTGAATACAGCTAGTGCAAGTCCTCCATCTTATAGTCAGTCAACTTTGACCTCTTGTCACCCTGGTCTGAATTAGGCTCATAAGATGAACAATGGCCTGAATAGGGTCTAACGTACATCCCTAACGAGCCTATTCAGGCCATTGTTCATCTTATGAACCTAATTCAGATCAGGGTGACAAGAGGTCAAAGCTGACTGACTATAAGATGGATGACTTGCACTAGCTGTGTTCAGACTGATGAAGCTGTTTGGATGAGCAGAGAAACGTTTCTATCTCTCAAAATAGAAGTCCAGTAGCCATGACTCAACTTCCAGATAAACTCACCTGGATGACTGAGAATCTTCACAGACGTTATTTTATCTATGTGTGACTTAGAGCCCACCTACACCATCAAATACCTTGGGATTTGCTCAACTTATAAAACAACTGAATTTGAAGGTTTGGTGTTTTTTCCCTCTCCTGCCAGAGGGCTTCTACTTTATTCTTCCCAGAAAACATCAAAAGTTGATTTTTGGGGGTTGGGTGGGTTTTCCCTGTAGTAACTGGTGGGATTTTAAGGACCTCCTCTGTTGGTTCTGAAAAACAAAGCAAACTTGTGCAGGAGAGAGGAAAGAACCAAATTGTACTGGGTTTTGACATCACCATCAACACTTCATATAATTCAAGGATTAATGGATTGGTGATCCATTAAGATTGTTCACTGCTATTATATATAGTGCCAATAACTGGTCCAGACAACAGGATTTTGTGCTAAAGGTTCTGAGCAGTCTAAAAGCAGGTCTGTGTTGAGCATATTGTAATCCAGACTAGATACAACAAAGGCAAGGGGCACTGTAGCCACACAAGTCAGCTTCAGGAGCAGATGGACGTGGTCCCTCTCCACAGCCCTCCCGGCCACCTGCGGAGGGCCTCAGAGCCGCGTGGAAGGGCTGCGGGGAGGGACGGCATCCCTCTCCGCAGCCCCCCGGGCGCCTCTAGAGGGCCTCGGAGCCACGCAGAAGGGCTGTGGGGGGGCGATCGGGTCGCTCCGTGCCACCCCCCCACTCCTCCGAGACTTTTGGGAAAGGGGCGCGATCGCCCCACCCGCCCCCAGGCCCCCCACCCGCTTCCACAAATCGCGGATTTTCATGGATCGTGGGTGGAGTGGGTCCCTAACCCCCGTGATCAGCGGGAGGTTACTGTATATCCTCATCTTTGAATGAGTGCCCTTTGTCCTTAAAGTGGAGGTACGCTGCTGATTCTGGTCCTGAGCTGTTGCCCCTCCTATGATGGGTCATCCTTCTGTTTAATGGCTGTTTAGTTTCTCCAGTGTAGACGTCTGCACACTCCTCACTGCATTAAAGGAGGAAGTGCCATTGAATTCAGCTGGATGTGGTTGTCTATATAGTTAGGAATGCGTGGTGAGAAACATATGTTTAAATAGTGTTTGAAGGCAAACTTTTGCAGTTTTTTTAAAAAAATCATACTTCACTGAAGAAATAGGGCAGGGAAGGGTGGAGTTATTCAGAAACCTGCAAAAGTGACATGAGTCTCGTAGCACTCTGCAAAATCTTGCTTCATATTCATCCTTCTCAATTGAGATAGGTAACATCAATTGCTACTATAACTTGTAAATGCCTTTTTTGTCAGTGGAAGTCAATTTCCATGCCAACTACTTTCTACTGGATTTTTTCCCTGTCGGCATCACCTCATGAACAATTAGAGTAATTATATGGTACCTGCCTTCCTACTCATTTCATCAACTTTCATTTTGGCATTCATCCCACACCCTATCATTATATCTTTTTTAAAAAAATACTCCACAAGTTTCTGTTTCCACAAAATGAACTATTCTGATTTGAAGAGCATATAACTTAAGAACTGGAACATTCTGAAACTTCTCAGTAAATAATCAAACAGTTCAATTCAGAGCTATTTACATGGAAAGTGCTGAATTACTGTATATCTTTCCTCTAATCCCCTCTTCAAATGGTGCATTAAATAGTTCAGATTTACTGCTCACTGAGTACATTGACTTGCAGATTACTTGTTTTCTAATTGTATCTTTTGTATCATATCTTTTTGTTAGCTAGATTATCACTGAACATCATAATCCATCTGATTCAACCTGTAATTGCAATTGTATTTAATAGAGCTTATCTTCAATTTTTTTAACAAAGCATGTTTGACAGGTAACATTAAATCGTATTTGTTTTGCCTATGTGTGTGCAATTTTGTATTCAAGAGAATAATTTGCTAGTCTAACTATTTATAGAAAAGATGATGTATACATGGTTACTGGCAGATCATTATGCATTTACATAACGGTGCTACACCCCTGCATTACTGCTACATCATTCATTTTGCAAGTCCCGAAATAACAGTGTAAGGAAAGAGACTCCAATGTTAAATTCTCACAATATGCAACTTTTGGCCATCGTGCTTGAGGCTCATGGAAGTATGCCCTCAAAATGTCTGGAAGACCACAGGCTTTGTGCCTGCATGCATGGACCCACATATGTACCTCTGTGTGTGCTGTTTTTTCTATAGCCTTGGGTAGACTTTGCTCAGATCTGCATTGAAATTTTGCAAAGAGTAATCCCAGTTTTTTGCTTTGTTTTGTTTTTTAATCTTCCCTGGCCTGTTTCAAACTTTTCAGTAACCTTGAGTCATTGGTTGTGAGCCATGACACTTGAACAGTAATGAAATGAACTTACTGTCACACTAAAGCAACCCAATACATCTGATAAGAGTGTTAACCTCTATCCGTCATTTCTGATTATCTGGTGCTCAATGCATCATCAGAGTGCTAGTCGAGGGTTACCAGGTTTCACAGCCTCTCCTGGGGATTCAGGCAAATTCTTTGCTTCCTTGGGTCCCCATGCAGGGAAACAAAAACAGCATCTTCTGGATTATGCTTATTTGTAGTTCAAATGTGATCCAACCCTTGAAACTCTCCTGCATCTTTTGTGCCTATGCTTATCTACCTATGATATCTCCACACTCTTTTTCTTACAATGGACAGCTGACAAACACAACATGGATCTCTTGGAATCAGGCTACACTGTATGTTCAGGTTCATTTCACTGTCCTCATGTTGGAGCTGAAGTTTTGTGGGTTTGCACACTGTGGATCAAGCGTGAGCATTATAAAAAAACAGAGATAATGAATACTATTCTCCCTTGATGTTGGTGTTTGGTTATAATAGATGCATTTATAAACTAAAAATTAACAGCATTCGTGTATATTGCAGCTGGAAACATTAAGATAAAAATAATATTTGTATTGAGTAAATTATATTCTCCTTTTGATATGTTTCTGTCAGCAATTGATATTCAAATAATCACTAGTGACTTGCTTAAAACAATAAATAGCTTTTACTAATTGTAAACATAACTATACAACATGACACATGGTGGTTAGTTATGCTTCTTGGTGTGACATACATTCTCTAGTAGATAATGATCTCTCCTTGTAATATATTTAGATTCATAATACTTATTTAACCCTAGTATATATTATAGTCTGTTAACTCTTTATTTCTGTCTCAGGTATATTTTGTGATACCCCGCCAGCCCTATCGGTCCCTCTCACATTGTCTGGATCACTACCACATACTGTCTGAGTCCCTATCTCATTGTTTCCTGAGTCCCTATCTACAGGTAACTGGCATCTGCCTTAGATAGGAGCCTGGATGACTACAGACATTTTCTGATAGTTAGAGATAGAGATATTCTATGCTAAAACAATAATCTGCTCCTAGAAAACTTCATTTCAGTAGTAGGAAAATAAACCATTTTAATTATATATATTTTATATTAGTTCACCCAACAAGTGATATCTAACATAAATATGTTTACTCCTCATCTTAAGCTTTTCACTTTGCACCATTTTTGATGCAACTTTGGTTGTCCCTTTTCATCTCAATGTCTGATTTGTTCTTGAATTCCAAATTTTCATCATTTTCTTTAGCCACAACAGTTGTTGCAATACATTCTGATTCTGTTGAAAATAAGAGTTAAAGCAGCAATATCTTGTTTATGTCTGACCCTCTAAAATGTTGCATAACCACACACAAACAAATAACCTGTGATTGATTTACGATCAGTACAATCCCCAGCCCAATCTATATAAGAAAAACCTACTAATTTAGCATTTTCATTAACTGGTATTTTTAACATTATTTATGGTTCCTTTACTATATTTAGTTACTCTCTTAATTGCTTCTCAGTCAGATTTCTTTGGTTCAGTTACTTTTCTACTTCAAATACCAAGAACAGTAGCAGTATCAGATCTAATAGTAGTAAGATATAATAAATTATCAGTTGCAGCTCTATACTTACACACACACACACACACACACACACACACACACACACACACACACACACACACACACACACACACACACACACACACACACACACAAATGAAATATTACTTTCTACTTTACCTTTTCTTTTGTCTGATGCATATTTTCTTTTTCCTTTAGTTTTAATAAAATCGGTTGGCATTGGTATTGCAACTTCATATGCATCTTTAAGTGTTAAACCATTTAACAGTTCAGGCTCATTTCATGGTCCTCATGGGATTGAATTTTTATGAGTTTGAACACACCAGATCAAGTGTGAATATATAAAAAAAACTACAGATCATGAATAATATTCTCACTGGATAAATGTATGCAGTATTCCACGTATATGTGTAACTATCATTACAAACATTCAGTACAAGTTTTGTTCAGTTTAAGAATGTATACTTAAACTATATTGAAGAATAAACTAACTGTGCTTGAACATATAGATTTGGCTTGACAGAGTTATATAACAGTTCCATAACAGACACTTATCAGACTGTTCAACAAAACACCTACATATCATATTTTCAGACCAGCCTCACACAAACTGACACTTTTTGTTATGTCTGACAGTTAACCTTCTAAGTAGGTACTGGCTGATACTAGAAACAATCTGATGAGTTACACATATTCTATTATGCAAATAATACAGCCTGTTCATTCTCTCAAACACAGGGCACACATACATGCTAGGTTACATTATTTCCTCACATATTCTAACAGTGTGGGACAAGCTATTCAGGATCCATTTGTCAGGCACCAGTGGATGAGGATTTGATTTGGTTCATTTTTGAAAGAATTTACCAACATTCCCAGATGTTTACATAAATGAAAAGAAGAGCAATTGAGAAATCTTTCAAAAATGTGAGCATGGAGGGGAAAATGGAATGACAAAAGTCATCCAACCCAATATACAAGCAAATTGACTACTCACAAGATTTCTTTTTCTCAGCAATTTCCCAAGTCTTGCCATGCTTTCTAACTAATCCTATGCAGAAAAAATGGCATAGGATGGAATGGAATAATTCTGCACCTTTCTTCCAGTGGGGGTGGGGGGAGTGTGAGGCTATGTAACCTCTAAAAAATCCTATGATATTTCCCACAAGATTCTTTTGTCTAGACCAGCAGTGGCAAACCTTTGGCACTCCAGATGTTTTGGACCAAAACTCCCAGAATTCTGAGCCTAGATTGCCAATGACAAAGGATTGTGAGAGTTGTGTTCCAAAACATCTGGAGTGCCAAAGGTTCGCCATTACTGGTCTATAAAATTGTCCTCTAACCTGCAAATAAGGAGGCAAAATACAATGGTGGGTTTCAAACCAGGCCACAAATTTATTGAACTACTCACAGTTAAATTGCCTGACCAGCGGTGGGATGTAAGGTTGTGAATGAATTTGGAGACAGGACAAGTGGACTCTCATGCCCTCTTCCTGGACTGGATTGGATAAGCCTCTAGCCCAGTCATGTCCAAAGTTCGGCCCTCCAGATGTTTTGGACAGCAACTCCCACAGTCCTTTGCCACTGGCAATCTAAGCTTAGAATTCTGGGAGTTGTGGTTCAAAACATCAGGAGGGCTGAAGTTTGGGCATCCCTGCTCTAGCCCAAATATATAATATATATAGTATATGAAAGGCTAGGCCCCCTGGGGTAAGCTGCTTGGGCCTGTTTGAGGCCTCTGCACTTACTCCAGGCCTAGTGCTGCCCCGAACGGGCCTCCAATGAGCTTCCCAGGCCTGTCGCAGGCCCCATAAGTGCTTTCCAGTGGATTACTGTATTGCTGTAACTCTCCAAGATTGCCTGGCCTTATCCCTCAAGGAGACACATTCATGCTTATCTAAGGGCTCAATCAAACATGATAAAAGAATCCCCATTATACTGATTCATGTCCTCTCTCTGCTGCTACATTTTCCCTGCACTCATGTGGTTTATATATAGTGGCAGTAGCATTTATCTAGATTTTAAGTGCATCAATTCATTTCTTTCTATTTAAATCTTTATAGGAGGCTATATTGGTCTTCAGTTTTGCATCAATTCATTTTCTCTACTTTGGGGGGGGGGGCAATCATGCCCCCTGTCCTTTCTTTTGGGTTAGCGAAAGCAGTTTATTGAGCCTTCCCTCCTCCTCCGCTTTTCCTTTCCTTCCTTTGCTCATCCCATTTTCCTTATTCCATGCATTTCTCTCCCTCTCTTTTCCTTTTTTTCCTATTCCCTTTTGAACAGCTTTGGAAGGAGGAATCATATTTTAAAAGACTTACAAAGTATTGAGATAGGGGCAAAAACAAGAAATGCTCCTTTCTTTACAATTCAAAGCAGGATATCTCAATCCCTCCTTCACCTTTGTGGGGGAAAAGCTGTCTCCTTCTGAGCAAGGTATTCATGATGTTTTATAGTGACAGCAGCACCTCCTTCTAGAAATTTACTTATATCCCTTTTTGTTTTATCTTTTAATGTTAAAGGATGCAAACACCGTGGCCATGAAGTGGCCGCAGCACCCAGAAACGCAATGCGTTCACAACGGGGGGGGGGAATCAATGGCAGTGCTCAAGCATGCTGAAATGATAAAGAATGAAGCAACACATTATGAGTACATTTTAAAACAACTCTACCAATGAGGGGGTAAATAAACTCCTTGCCACAGTAAATGAATCAATATTGGCCATGTGTTGTGTGAACAGAAATTTATGAAATGATCTAAATAATGTACAAATGAGAATACTCAGCGTTCTTTTGGCAAGTCACACAATGTGAGGCTCATTATAACTTGAAGGTGGCTTAATGGGTCAATCCCACCTTTGTCCCAAAATCCCACAATTTGTATTATCCATCAAGAGGACCCAACTACCCTGAAGGTGCCCTGTATGGCTCACCATTACTAGCCTTTTCCTTAGCACAACTGACTGTGTTGTGACGAGGTGGAGACATCACCAAAGTGCTAACCCTGGGGTAGGACAGCCATATAAGACTTTCTTCCCTGTCTGCCACACCGACGGTGTAGTAATGCACTCACGTTACCTATGCATGGCCTCTTCCTTTTGCCAGAGTGGGGCAATGACCTCCTAAGGCTGCAGGAGTCAGGCTGGAACACAAAAATGTGGTTTTTCTTCCCCATTTCTTCTCAAGAGCAAAAAGCTATGAGATTCACATACCCTACTATGTACATCTATATGCAGATACATATGTGAGCTGTTGGTGGGTTGCATTAATGTTGGGGAGAAATCCCAAAACACTTCAAGTATATCATTATGGATTCTTTTCTCAGTCACATTAAATAAAATGCCAAAAGAAACCATCTTGTCTACTGTGAACTGACTGGGATTGATTAGACATGCTAGAATTGGCTCGTGTCATTCATTTTGAGATGTCAAAATTGATGCAGTAAAAATGTCTAGAAGAGAAATGCAGTTAATAAGAAGAAGATAGATAATACTCATAAAGTCCTATCGATTGCAAAATACCTTGTTATTTTTTACTTTGTCAACTGGCTATAGACTTCATTTTATGCATGGCTGTCTCTTATGTATAAACAGTGAAACCATTCCCCCTTTAAAGAGAATAGTCTCATTGTGTTAAGAAGGCTCGGCAGTATAAAGGCTCAGCAGTGTATATGATAAAAGCCATTTGATTTGTCTCACATAGACATCTATAAAAGAAGTGATGGGGGATTGGAAGCATGCAACAGAATTCACACTCCCATGTTTTGCCATCTGGGCATAGTCCAAGGCATCTCAGAACATTTTGGAATTAATTTGTTAGGCTTTGAAGGCTTTTCAAGCCAACAACTAGCTATTCATAGACATTTCAATTATTTTTGAGAAGACATCAGTGTATCCCTAAAAGGAATAGATAGGACTAAAGAATGTAAACATGTAATGTGAAATTGATAGTGTGCTGGCAGTGGTTTCTAAGAAAAAGAATTCCAGGCAAAGATAAAAACAAAACAGTAAAACCATTGCTTACAAATTCCTGTCTCTTGAGGAATTTCCACAACAAAGACCTAAACAATACTGCCTAGGGCCTTTTTACACGATCCCTAAGATCCGCTGGCCACTTAAATTCAGACCAGAGATCTTAGGGGTTCGTCGCTCTTCCTGTGTCCCCACCCCCCTCCGCACTTCCTGGTTGCTGGCTGCGTGAGGGGAGGGAGAAAAAGAGAAAGAAAAGCATGCCACTCACCTCGTTCTGCCTCTTGTCTCTGTAAAAGTAGCTCTTAAAGAGGCGGGAGCCAAAAAACAACAAACAGAAGCAAGGAGAGCCCCGCACTCACTATCCTTACACCGAATCAAATAATATTCACCTCCAAAAAGCAGGTACCTGAAAGCTGTGCTGGGACGCGCTAAAGTGGGCGGGGTCGCACTTAATTTCCTGTTAACTCTGGAGCTGGTGGGTAAACATTTTTAAGCTCCGGAGCTGGGAGCCATTTGCCCCAGAGTTTAGGGGTCGTGTATAAATGCCCCTAGTCACTGCATCAACTGCAGTGACTCATCCAGCAGCCAATGAACATTTGGTATGTAGCTTATATTCCTTTGTATATTAATTGTACACCTCATTCTGCTAGAAGTTTCAGAGAGGGTAGCCATGTTAGACCTTTCAATACTTGCAGGCAAAAAAGTCAAAGAAAAACCAAAACAAAACAAAAGACACAAAACATGTGGCACCTTAAAGACTAACATTCATAGTGAATACATCCACTTCTTCAGACATATAGTAGCAGAATGAGGTGTGTAATATAATACGTGATAAGATATACATTTCATACCAGATGTTCATTGGTGGATAGGGCAGAGGGAGGAAGAGGAGGAAGAGATGATTAGTTGTAGAAGTGGTGGGAGGACTTGGCCAGGTATTGTAGATATGTTAATCATTGTTAATGGGTCTGTGGAGAAGGGAGAGATGATTAGTTGTACAAAATGGTGGGAAGGAAGATTCGGCTAGGGTCATAGATATGTTAAGTATTACTAATGGCACTGTGTCCAGGGTCTGTAGAAATTTTAATTGTGGGTTTAAAGTAAATTCCTCAAGAGTCAGAAACCAGAACCAGATAGAGTGGGGTGGGGGGTGGGGAGTAGAAGAGAGAGGTGAGAGAGTGGGAGGTTTTACCTTAGGGTCTAAGTGGGAGATAAACCTCCATGAAAAAGTGGCAATATAGTAATATTAAATTTGATAATGACCCAAGAAACCCAGACTTATGTTTAACCCATTCTTGTGTGTGTCCATAATACATATGAATTTTATTTCAGCTGTTTCTCTTTGTATTCTGGATTTGTAATGATTCTGTTCCAAAACGGTGACCTTCAAATCCTTCAAGGAGTGCCCTGGTAGACTGAAATGGTTTGAGACAGGTTTCTGTGTATCGTGGTTTCTTATGTCAAACCCGTGTCCATTGATGCATTGTCTTAGAAATTGTCTTGTTTCTCCAATGTAGAGTGCAGATGGGCATTGTTGGCAAAAGATGGCATAAATTGCATTGGTTGAGGAGCAGGTGAAGTTGCCCTTGATATTGTATGTGACATTTTTAGGTCCTGTGATTGTGTTGCCAGAGTAGATATGCTGGCAGAGTTGGCATCAGGATACTGTCCATGTTGCTGTTTTTTAATTTTGTTTGCATTAGTATTTGTTTGAGATTGGGAGGTTGCCTGTAGGCATGTATGGGACTCCCACCAAGAGCTTTGGAGAGTGATGTGTTCTTGTCAAGGATGGGCTGGAGATCAATTAAGATGCACGTGAGTGCTCTCACTTGTGGACTGTAAGTGACAACCAGTGCTATTCTTTCATTTGGCCTTCTGGATCTGTCTTGTAGCAGGTGATCTGGATATGTGTCTTGCTTTGTTGATTTGTTCCTTAACTATATGAGGTGGGTACTGTAGTCTGGGGAAAGCATTTCGGAGATCCTTGAGTTTGGAGTCTCTATCCTGTGGGTCAGAACAGATGTGGTTGTATCTAAGGGCTTGGCTCCTATCATTCTGCTACTGTACATCTAAAGAAGTGGACATGTCCACGAAAGCTTACATCAAATTATGATAGTCTTTAAGGTGTCACATGTTTATGTCTTTTATTTTGTTTTGTTTTGATTTTTGCCTGGAATTCTTGCACAGACTAACATGGCTACCTCTTACAATATTACAACTACAAAAAAGAGGCAAGTATAACTCAAAGTTAACTTAGCAAACATCACCATACCATCCATATACTGTGGACATCCAGACTTGTTCGTTGGTTGGTTGGTTTGATCTGTTCAAAGAGCCTACAACTACTGCACTTGATGTCAAGTGACTCAGAAGCATGATATACAGTTTGTGGAATCCACTAGGCTTGATGCAGGCCTGACAAAAATGCAGAGTTTGGGAAGTAACGTTTTAGAAGAATAGACATACAATAATGGCATACTGGACCCACCTTAACTGAACAGTGTTAAGATTATTCTCTGGGTCACTGATGTTGGACTTTCGGACCATAAAGCCAACTTCCAAGATTTAAGAAAGCAAGTACCTAGAAAAAGTTATAGTCTGTCCATAGGATCATTCAACTCTGGATCAATGTCTTTATATTCTTTTTAAGAAAAAATGATCAAAATGCTGTTACAGTGGTATCTCTAGTTATGAAATTAATTGGTTCCCAATGCATTTTCATAAGTTGAAATTTTTGTAAGTCATAGCCATTTCCCATAGAAGTGCATTGGAAATGAATTAATCCATTCCAAGTGGCAATTAAACCACTGAATGAAAAAACACTTTAACAGGCATGCAAACGACAGAAGTTTAGCTCCCTACCTTTCAACTGCTACAGAAATCCTCCCCAAAGTTCCAAAAAGTCATCAAAACGGTGCCAAATATCCAAAATGGACAGTTTGAAAAAAGTCATTTAAAAAGATGCCCCGGTTCTCAGCTTTCCTGTTCAAAATGTCTTCTTCTTCTTCCTAATTGAAGCACTGGAGTATGGTGGCCACAAAATGGCAGTTCTGCTATTGCAAACAAGCAGGATCTATTTTTAAAAAGGAATCCTTCCTTTCCCTTTCCCTTTCGTAACTCGAAAAATCAGGCTTTTTTCATAAGTTGAATTTTTCATTTGTCAAAGCATTCGTAAGTTGAGGTCCATACCCACGAGCATGAAAGCAAACAGCATAAACTTTGGGGCAAAATGCTGAAAGCTAAGAAGTACATGTAGATGTTATCTGTTGGGTGCCAAGTTATATAGCTAAAGCAAAAGTTTCATTCATGACATTAAAGACAACTGAGCATTAATTGTGCACTTTTTTTTCTTTTTCCCCAAGCATTCAAAGCACTTTAAGGGGAGCTGTGCCATGAAATATTTTTAGCCCGAAAATCGTGCCATAGTGAAAAAAAGTTTGAGAGCCACTGAGCTTGAGAACATGTCAAACAAAACAAACAAACAAACAAAACAGCTAAAAGAATTGTTTTTGTGTTTGGGTAACGGGATAGAAAAGAGGCCAGGTTCTGGTATTTTCCCTTGGTTGGTATCTGTTTATGAATGTTAATGAGCACAGAAGGGGGACCTGTGAGCCATTCTGACTTGCTGACATTGGTGGCATCAACATTCAGGCTGACCTTTGCTGTGTAGACATTTTTTTCTTTTGCTAGCAATGCAGCATGATATTTCTAGGTGATGCTGGACCATTTCCTGGCATTTTGAATCATTGCTATTACAGTAATACATCACATTCATAAACCAGAAATTTGAAAGATTGAATTTCTCTTTCTCCATCCTGCACCCAAAACACTCTCTTCATTTGGAAAATATGACTTGAAAAACATGAATGTAGAAAGCTTTCTAATATAAATAACACTATTGGTTCACCAAGTGTAGTCATGTCTATGTTGACTGACATATATGTTCTAGAAACTCAAACAGAGATCTTCTCTAGCCCTCTAAGGAGATGCTAGGAATTGAACCTGGGATCATCTCCATACAAAGTATGACTGAAGCCCTTCCCAATATGATTGATGCTTCATTGTTCCAAGCACAGAATATGGGAAGTTAGTTTTCAAAAGAATGCAGAAGCAATGAATCTATTGAGCAGTGGTAAGACGATGTTTTGGGCCCCAGGGCATCATCATTGCCTCCTTCAAGTTATAGATGACTTCAGCATGTCATTTTTATATTCCTTCCTCTGCAAAATAACTTCCCTTGCTCTGTGAAAAGGCTTTTGAGGCAAACCTTGAATTGCATAGGTTTGGGGCACAAAACATTGTGGGAGCCATTAAGGCACCGGAAGAGACAAATTTTAAAAGTTTTGCCTTCACTTACTAGCATGTCTTGTCCATGGCTGTACTCTTCTTAAAAAAACTAAATGCCCCAGCCTTTATAAGAGCCCCTTGGAGCAAATTTCCCTGACATGAATATTGTGTCGGCAGAACGGTGTGATACCTCCAGGAAGAGTGAGACTCAGTTTTTCCATGCCCCCAACCAGCCCTGCACTAGATGGTTGAACTGGCAGAAATCTCTGTATATAAGTATGTGTTCCAAGGTAACACTTGTATCTTTCAAAGGCAATGAAACAGAAAACCAACATCCATTCTATCTATTTCCTCTTTTATCCTTTAACAAGGTGATTGTTTTGTCTCTGGTCTTATCTGCTGTAGTGTGATTTCAGTGCAATTTGTCCCAGCAATGTGCACCAAGAAGGAGGCTTTTATAAAGTCACATTCTTGGTGGTGTGTGTTTCCAACCAGACAACCATTTCAATTTTTTTTTTAAAGAACATGGGTTGCATACTATCTTTGGAACCTGGGTCTTTATTCTCATTTTGGGACACAGAGTGGTTCAGCAGATTCATTCCATTTCAGTGAAGCTTATTTTGTGTTAGTGGATTCAATTTATAAGAGCTGACGGTGATTACATAGTTTACTGGAACAAATGAGAGCAGGCGCAATTGTAAGTATTATCTGATTAACAGTTTAATTTAAATGCTATAACAGATTTCTGTAGGGCAAGTGACTCTCACTGTTAAGGGGGTGTATTTACCTCTTTATAATATAATTTATTAAACCTAGAATTTAATTATGTCAGTAATAACAAATATTCCTGCTATGCCAAAAACCTCAACACACTTTGGCCCCCAATATTGAAACAAATATAATAAAATAGATGAATTGTTTTTGGATATCTTCCAGAAGGCCTGCAAAGGGAATAATGTGAGGTTATATTCTATATACACACATTAAACTCTATCATAAAAGAAAGGTGGGAATGGAACAAATATAATTCTGACAACATCTTCATTTAGATGACAAAATTTGACATTTTAGTGTAACATTTACCTTAATGAGTTGCATACCTGGCTCCAGAGTTGGTGGTGGGTAGTTCAGTTCCAAGCTGTGCTTCCTGTGAGTAGATCCAGTCTATGTGGCCTTCATCAAGCGTCACAGTCCCAGGGTACCCTCCCAGATTAAGGGAATGATAAACCATGTCTGTGTAATCTCCACCTAGGAAAGCCCACAAAGGGCTACTGTAAGACATAAATGACTTGGCAACACATAATAAGTATATTTCTGATGTGGATTAGAGATAGGGATGAAACAAATTTTTAATTCATTTTGTTATTTGTTATTCATTTTATTATGGAACAAAACTAATAACAAACAGATCCATCAAAGAAAAATGAAATGAAACAAAATTTCCATTTCGTTTGCTTTGTTTTTCACTGTCCCATAGGAGTGCATTGAAGGAATACATTCCTGTGGGGGAAAGCTGCCCCCCCCAAACACGGGGGAAACCGCAGGCTTTTTTTTCCTGCCGAAGCCACCACCGATCGGCTGTAGCGTGAGGCTTCGGTGGGGGGGGGGGAGATTTAAAAGCTCACCCTTCTGTCCCCGCAGGCCAGCTGGTTGGCGCTGTAAGATAAATAAATAAATAAATAAATAAATAAATAAATAAATAAATAAATAAACGTGCCGACCCAGCCTGCAGGCCAGCTGGTTGGCTCAATAAGAAAAAAAATAATAAAAATTAAAAAAAAACATGCTGAACTGGCTGGTCAGTGTGACTTTAGAAAAAAATTGAAAAAATGAAAAATGAAAAGCGATACAAACGAAAAAATGAAATGATTATTTTTTAAAAAATGATCTTTTAAAAAATTGTTTTATTTTAAATGAAATAAAACAAAGAAAAATAAAATGAAACACAAAACTCTCCAGTGGACATTATATACCTTTCTAAATGTTGTCAGAATGCTTCTTCCATCATCTCTAACCAGCATAGCCAATGGCGAAATAATGGGAATTGCAGCCCAATGTGTGGAGTGGCACAGATTTCTAGCTGTTATTTGTTTACCCTGATGAGAAAGAAGCACTTTCTTCCCAATATTTTATCCTAATTATCCTAATTCTATTCCTGTTATACTTCTGAATAAACATAGTAATAGCCAAGCTATGATACTGTGACCACTAATCTGTCCTGTGAAGTGTTATGTCTGCTGCAACACATGCCTGAAAAGTTCATGTAAACAATGCCATCAGTAAAACCATTCACTGTAGAAATTTTCAGAAAAGCATGCTTCACTGTGACCTGTGAATACCTGATTACCATCAACAGAACCAGTTATTCAGAGATCACATGGGAAGCATACCTTTTTGAAAAGTTGTACAGTGATCATTGTGCCAAAATCACATCTTAGGTTGACTTGACTACCACCGTTTGGTGAATTCCTATTTAGGTATGAAATATATTGTGCTTGTCCATCAGATGCATGTAAGTAATTCTTCAGTCAATATGCCCATCAACCGTCTGATGCTGTAAGACAGGCTTGTCCAAACTTCGGCCCTCCAGATGTTTTGGACCACAACGCCCACAGTCCTTTGCCATTGGAAATATAGGTTTGGAATTCTGGGAGTTATGCTCCAAAACATCTGGAGGTTCGAAGTTTGGACATGCCTGCTGTAACATTTCCCTCTTTTTAGAAACTGGGGAAGAATTTCTGGCCGTCAGGCCTTAATGTAACTTACCCTGATTTTTCCTTTGTTGTTTTTTCCCCATCAGTTATCAGGGAACCATGCCTGCACTGAAGTGCAGCATGTAGACTGTGACAGTTTTACATATAAGAGAAACTCTGGCTTGTGAACTGGGGAGAATGTACATACCTTAAACATGTTACACACGGTCAAATCGACATCTTCCTCCACCAACTCCACTTTGCGCCCATACCCTTTGATAAACCCATTGCCGTAATGCAGCTTCTAAGATCCTTCTCAAATTCTAAGATGCTCTGCTCATTTTAAAACCTTATCCAGTAAAAAAAATGTTATCATTATTCATCCTGTTTCTCCTTCTTCTTCTTCTTCTTCTTCTTCTTCTTCTTCTTCTTCTTCTTCTTCTTCTTCTTCTTCTTCTTCTTCTTCTTCTTCTTCTCCTCCTCCTCCTCCTCCTCCTCCTCCTCCTCCTGCTACGGAACTTGATTTGAATTTATGAAAAACAACTTTTGGAGATACCAGTAGCTAGTGTGATGACTGGGTTGTGTCATAGTTAAATAGCATGATAAACCCCTGGTTAAAGACAATTTGAAAAGCAAGTGTGAGAGAGGGATCCCTCAAGACAACAGGAAGGAGAGTGGTCCGTCTGGCAAGATAGAGGACGTCAAGAACGAGGACCAGAAAGTGGAACAAGCTGCACGAAGGGATATGGGCGCGCGGGGAAAGCAAGTGATAGGATTAAAGGACATAACAGCTGGGGAAGGGGATAAAGAGTCGGAGGTCTTATGGGCAGTTGAGGAGATGGGGGGAAAAGGGGAGGAGTCTATGTCGCGGGGCGCGAGGGAAACGGGAGAGGATTCGGACGGTTGTGAGCGTCGGTTGGTGTCAGTTGGGACTCAGACGGAGGAGGGAGAGTTAGAGGAAGGAAGGAAGAGAGTTCAGAGGATAGGAGAAAAAGAAATAACATGGGCTGTAACTGTTAAACCTCTCCGTTGGCCTGAAACCTCAGAAAGGTTTCAGAAATTATGGAGGAAGGACAGGAATGTCAATCCTCTAGCTCAGTGGGCGAAGCATCCATGTTGTGGAACCCGGTGTATGGGTCGAGGAGTGAATATCCATCATCTCCCATAAATGAACCGGAGTTAAGAAATAGACAATTCGAACTTAGCCTTCAAGAAAATGGTTTATTTTTCAATGTTACCAAAACTTGTTCAAAAGTTATTGTTAATGAAGATTCTCATGCCTACAGTAAATTTGAGACTGTAAGAAATAAAAATCCCCGTTCGAAGTTAAAGATACAGTTAATCCTTGTCCTCTGACTTTATTTGAATCTACGGCTCCAAATAACGAACCCTCACAAAGTGGCGCCCAACGTGATATTTTTAGAGAACAACCAGAGGATGAAGGGACCACACAAAATAAAATATTGGAGATGTTAGCGGAACAAAATCGCTTGTTGATGAACCACGTCATCCGAGACAACATACAACCAGACAAAACTAATAACATGAATGAAGAGAAAACCGCGAAATGTCTGGGTGGCGAACCCAGCGCCAGTCAGGTTGCAAAAAATGTCTAAAGAGGATGATGTAGAAGCATATTTAAACACCTTTGAACGAGTAGCCACTGCAGCACAATGGCCACGAGAACAATGGGCGTTAATTTTAACCCCTTGTTTAACAGGACCATTACAAGAAATAGTGGACGCCTTAAGTCCAGAGGAGGCATCTATATATCAAAAGGTGAAGGAAGCTATTCTACTAACACTCAATTTAACACCAGAAGCATATCGGAGAAAGTTTCGAGCGCTGACTTTTAAACCGGGCAATCATCCTCGTTCCTGGGCACAAAGATTAAAGGCGCATGCCACCAAATGGCTAAGACCGACGGAAATGAGCAAAGAGCAAATGCTAGAAGCTATTGTAATGGAACATATCCTCGGTACAATATCAACACAAATGGCAACTTGGGTACGAAAGAATAGACCACATACACTTGAAGAGGTGATACACATCCTGGAAGGGATCGAAATCGCAGAAGAATCTGCAGCAGCGAGGGAAGCAACCATATGGAACAAGACGTCATCAACGCCGTGAGACACCTCCATCTTGAGTACGAGATCATCGCGCGAGACAGGAAACACAGCAACCTTGCTTGATCCCGCGAGAACGGGAACTATAATGGCGTCGGGAGATTCCAGCAAACAACGTGCTACAGATTTTCCTCGCGAAAACATGTTAAATAGAGGGGGACGAGGGATTATGAGAATGCACTTCGCTGCAAGAGATACAAATAATCGTCCCGTATGTTATGGTTGCGGATCACCTCGTCATTTTCTTCGGGATTGCAAAAAATCTAACTGTTCCTGGGGAGGCCTAAACGGGGATGTAACTAGTAACTATAAAATCCCTAACAAACGTTGGGAAGTTAGAGCACGGGTAAACGGGGAATATAAAAGAGCGTTTATAGATACTGGCTGCGCAAGAACTTTAGTACGAAATGTCGTTGGGATTCCGGAGGACAATACGGTTAATATTAAGTGCATACATGGTGACTCTAAGTCGTATGGAACCGCTATAGTAACAGTGGAGATCGGGGGGGTAACACAGAAAATGACTGTGGGAATTGTACCTAACCTTGCATATGAAATGTTAATTGGGAGAGATTGGTTAGCTCTTGATGATTTATTACAGATGCAGGAAGGGATGTTGGGGGACGTCGATTCGGGACAAGGACAGTTGAGAGAGGAGATGACCACCGCCTCTCGGGATAGGGTGAGATTTATGCAACAGAATGATGCTTCTCTAGATAATGTGAGACATAAGATATGTGACTTTAATATAATAGGTGATAATTTAGATACGTTTATTGAAAAACAAGGTTTATTATATTACGTTGATCATAAGGGTAATGAAAGGTTAATTGTCCCTTACCTGTGGAGAAAAGAATTGTTAAGATTAGCTCATGATATTCCTATAGCTGGACATCTCTCAAATGAAAAAATGGAAAAGCGACTAGAGTTAAGATTTTGGTGGCCAGGCATAAAGAAAGATATTGGGGAGTTCTGTAGGTCATGTCCAGAATGTCAAAGGGTTCAGAGAAAACCACCGCCGGGAGCTGATTTGAAACCTATGCCCATTGTAGATCAACCATTTGACAGGATAGCTTTAGATTTGATCGGTCCTTTGCCAAAATCTTCAGGAGGACATCTTTATGCCTTAGTGATTATTGATTATGCAACCAGATATCCGGAAGCTATACCACTAAGAACAACTTCTGCAAAAATCTTAGCACAGGAGTTGTTAAGAATATTTTCGAGACTGGGTTTTCCACGAGAGGTCCTTACGGATCAAGGTTCTAATTTTATGAGCACAACCTTCAAACATTTATGGAAATTGTTAGATGTCAAACCATTAAAAACAACGGTATATCATCCACAGACGAATGGTCTGGTGGAGAGATTTAATAAAACACTAAAAACTATGTTGAGAAAACTAATACATGATAATCCGCGAAAATGGCACCTTTTACTTGACCCTTTAATGTTTGCTGTTAGGGAAGTGCCACAATCCTCGACAGGATTTTCTCCATTTGAGCTTCTATATGGTAGGAATCCAAGGGGTATATTAGATCTGATCAAAGAAAAATGGGAAGAAGGTAATGATGAAGCCAGATCTTATGTAAAACAAGTGATAGACATGAGGGAGCACCTCAGACAAATAAGAGAACTAGTAAAACGTAATTTAGGAAAAACACAATTAGGACAACAACAACGTAGATATAATTCGGAAAGTGCAACATAGAAGTTTTAGAGTGGGACAAAAAGTACTTTTACTCTTGCCTTTAGAAGGTAGCAAGCTATTAGCTCGGTGGCAAGGCCCATATATTGTAAATAAGAAAATAAATGAAGTAGATTACGAACTAGATATGCCAGACACAGTAAAAGGAAAGGGAATCTATCATGTGAATTTACTTAAAGAATGGAAAGAACGAGAGGTATTGATAGCGGATATACCCGAGGAAGAGCTAGGACCAGATTGGAATGAGAAAGGTAATATGGATTTACATGTACAAATTTGTCAAAACCTAACAGCAGAACAGAGGGTACAAGTAGAACAATTAGAAACTGAATATAAGGACACATTTTCGGCAAAACCAGGCAGCACAAACGTTTGTGAACATAGTATACAAACTATTGGAGATAAGGTTATGAGGGACCAGGGTCGAAAATGGCCAAGACACCTCATACCTGTCATTGAAGAAGAAGTAAGAAAAATGCTAGAATTAGGGGTCATCGAACCTTCGAATAGCCCATGGCGAAGCTACCCGGTTGTCGTTCCAAAGCCAGATGGGACCATAAGATTTTGTGTAGATTTTAGATAATTAAATTCCGTTTCTAAGTTTGACGCGTACCCTATGCCCCGTATAGATGACTTGCTAGACAGATTAGGCGAATCGGCGTATCTCAGCTCTTTAGATCTTACAAAAGGTTACTGGCAGATTCCGTTAAACAAACAAGATAAAGAGAAAACTGCTTTTGGAACTCCAGTAGGATTGTATCATTTTACGAAAATGCCATTTGGCCTCCATGGGGCAGCAGCAACCTTTCAGAGATTAATGGATAAAGTGTTAGAACCTGTCAAAGAATTCGCGGTTGCCTATATAGATGATGTCATTATCTTCAGTAACAGTTGGAAAGAACATTTAGAGCATCTGAGAGCGGTTTTGAACGAACTAAGAAGAGCTAATTTGAAAGTAAACCCGACAAAATGTAAAATAGCCAGGCCAGAAGTGAAATTTTTAGGTTTCATGGTAGGACAAGGGAAAATAAGGCCTATGGAAGATAAAATAACTAAAGTGACGGAATGGAGTAGACCTAGGACAAAAAAGGAGGTGCAACAATTCTTAGGTCTTGCAGGCTACTATCGTAACTTCATTCCACATTTTGCGGATATTGCGGCACCTCTCACAGATCTCACCCAGAAAAAACTACCAAAAGTGGTAAAATGGGCTTACAAGGAACAGAAAGCATTTGACACACTTAAGGAAAAATTATGTTCCTATCCGGTGAGATCTGTCCCTGACTTTACTCTACCTTTCATATTACAAACAGATGCCTCGGACAGAGGTATAGGGGCTGTATTATCCCAAGAAAAAGATGGACAAGAACATCCTATTGTTTTCCTTAGTAGAAAACTAACTAAAAGAGAACGCAATTATTCTACAATTGAAAAACAGGCATTAGCGGTTAAATGGGGAATGTCGTCACTAAAATATTACCTATTAGGTGCCCCGTTTTTATTAGTTACTGATCATGCCCCGTTAGTATGGTTAAATAGAATGAAAGATGTTAGCCCAAGACTGACCCGTTGGTACCTCAGCCTACAACCATTTTCTTTTGAGATTAGATATAAGAAAGGAAAAGAACACGTTAACGCAGATTATTTCTCCCGACAGGGACCTTGGGCAAAATACCCCGATGACCAGACGGCCCACTTGGAGGGGGGGTATGTGAGAGAGGGATCCCTCAAGACAACAGGAAGGAGAGTGGTCCGTCTGGCAAGATAGAGGACGTCAAGAACGAGGACCAGAAAGTGGAACAAGCTGCACGAAGGGATATGGGCGCGCGGGGAAAGCAAGTGATAGGATTAAAGGACATAACAGCTGGGGAAGGGGATAAAGAGTCGGAGGTCTTATGGGCAGTTGAGGAGATGGGGGGAAAAGGGGAGGAGTCTATGTCGCGGGGCGCGAGGGAAACGGGAGAGGATTCGGACGGTTGTGAGCGTCGGTTGGTGTCAGTTGGGACTCAGACGGAGGAGGGAGAGTTAGAGGAAGGAAGGAAGAGAGTTCAGAGGATAGGAGAAAAAGAAATAACATGGGCTGTAACTGTTAAACCTCTCCGTTGGCCTGAAACCTCAGAAAGGTTTCAGAAATTATGGAGGAAGGACAGGAATGTCAATCCTCTAGCTCAGTGGGCGAAGCATCCATGTTGTGGAACCCGGTGTATGGGTCGAGGAGTGAATATCCATCATCTCCCATAAATGAACCGGAGTTAAGAAATAGACAATTCGAACTTAGCCTTCAAGAAAATGGTTTATTTTTCAATGTTACCAAAACTTGTTCAAAAGTTATTGTTAATGAAGATTCTCATGCCTACAGTAAATTTGAGACTGTAAGAAATAAAAATCCGTTCGAAGTTAAAGATACAGTTAATCCTTGTCCTCTGACTTTATTTGAATCTACGGCTCCAAATAACGAACCCTCACAAAGTGGCGCCCAACGTGATATTTTTAGAGAACAACCAGAGGATGAAGGGACCACACAAAATAAAATATTGGAGATGTTAGCGGAACAAAATCGCTTGTTGATGAACCACGTCATCCGAGACAACATACAACCAGACAAAACTAATAACATGAATGAAGAGAAACCGCGAAATGTCTGGGTGGCGAACCCAGCGCCAGTCAGGTTGCAAAAAATGTCTAAAGAGGATGATGTAGAAGCATATTTAAACACCTTTGAACGAGTAGCCACTGCAGCACAATGGCCACGAGAACAATGGGCGTTAATTTTAACCCCTTGTTTAACAGGACCATTACAAGAAATAGTGGACGCCTTAAGTCCAGAGGAGGCATCTATATATCAAAAGGTGAAGGAAGCTATTCTACTAACACTCAATTTAACACCAGAAGCATATCGGAGAAAGTTTCGAGCGCTGACTTTTAAACCGGGCAATCATCCTCGTTCCTGGGCACAAAGATTAAAGGCGCATGCCACCAAATGGCTAAGACCGACGGAAATGAGCAAAGAGCAAATGCTAGAAGCTATTGTAATGGAACATATCCTCGGTACAATATCAACACAAATGGCAACTTGGGTACGAAAGAATAGACCACATACACTTGAAGAGGTGATACACATCCTGGAAGGGATCGAAATCGCAGAAGAATCTGCAGCAGCGAGGGAAGCAACCATATGGAACAAGACGTCATCAACGCCGTGAGACACCTCCATCTTGAGTACGAGATCATCGCGCGAGACAGGAAACACAGCAACCTTGCTTGATCCCGCGAGAACGGGAACTATAATGGCGTCGGGAGATTCCAGCAAACAACGTGCTACAGATTTTCCTCGCGAAAACATGTTAAATAGAGGGGGACGAGGGATTATGAGAATGCACTTCGCTGCAAGAGATACAAATAATCGTCCCGTATGTTATGGTTGCGGATCACCTCGTCATTTTCTTCGGGATTGCAAAAAATCTAACTGTTCCTGGGGAGGCCTAAACGGGGATGTAACTAGTAACTATAAAATCCCTAACAAACGTTGGGAAGTTAGAGCACGGGTAAACGGGGAATATAAAAGAGCGTTTATAGATACTGGCTGCGCAAGAACTTTAGTACGAAATGTCGTTGGGATTCCGGAGGACAATACGGTTAATATTAAGTGCATACATGGTGACTCTAAGTCGTATGGAACCGCTATAGTAACAGTGGAGATCGGGGGGGTAACACAGAAAATGACTGTGGGAATTGTACCTAACCTTGCATATGAAATGTTAATTGGGAGAGATTGGTTAGCTCTTGATGATTTATTACAGATGCAGGAAGGGATGTTGGGGGACGTCGATTCGGGACAAGGACAGTTGAGAGAGGAGATGACCACCGCCTCTCGGGATAGGGTGAGATTTATGCAACAGAATGATGCTTCTCTAGATAATGTGAGACATAAGATATGTGACTTTAATATAATAGGTGATAATTTAGATACGTTTATTGAAAAACAGGTTTATTATATTACGTTGATCATAAGGGTAATGAAAGGTTAATTGTCCCTTACCTGTGGAGAAAAGAATTGTTAAGATTAGCTCATGATATTCCTATAGCTGGACATCTCTCAAATGAAAAAATGGAAAAGCGACTAGAGTTAAGATTTTGGTGGCCAGGCATAAAGAAAGATATTGGGGAGTTCTGTAGGTCATGTCCAGAATGTCAAAGGGTTCAGAGAAAACCACCGCCGGGAGCTGATTTGAAACCTATGCCCATTGTAGATCAACCATTTGACAGGATAGCTTTAGATTTGATCGGTCCTTTGCCAAAATCTTCAGGAGGACATCTTTATGCCTTAGTGATTATTGATTATGCAACCAGATATCCGGAAGCTATACCACTAAGAACAACTTCTGCAAAAATCTTAGCACAGGAGTTGTTAAGAATATTTTCGAGACTGGGTTTTCCACGAGAGGTCCTTACGGATCAAGGTTCTAATTTTATGAGCACAACCTTCAAACATTTATGGAAATTGTTAGATGTCAAACCATTAAAAACAACGGTATATCATCCACAGACGAATGGTCTGGTGGAGAGATTTAATAAAACACTAAAAACTATGTTGAGAAAACTAATACATGATAATCCGCGAAAATGGCACCTTTTACTTGACCCTTTAATGTTTGCTGTTAGGGAAGTGCCACAATCCTCGACAGGATTTTCTCCATTTGAGCTTCTATATGGTAGGAATCCAAGGGGTATATTAGATCTGATCAAAGAAAAATGGGAAGAAGGTAATGATGAAGCCAGATCTTATGTAAAACAAGTGATAGACATGAGGGAGCACCTCAGACAAATAAGAGAACTAGTAAAACGTAATTTAGGAAAAACACAATTAGGACAACAACGTAGATATAATCGGAAAGTGCAACATAGAAGTTTTAGAGTGGGACAAAAAGTACTTTTACTCTTGCCTTTAGAAGGTAGCAAGCTATTAGCTCGGTGGCAAGGCCCATATATTGTAAATAAGAAAATAAATGAAGTAGATTACGAACTAGATATGCCAGACACAGTAAAAGGAAAGGGAATCTATCATGTGAATTTACTTAAAGAATGGAAAGAACGAGAGGTATTGATAGCGGATATACCCGAGGAAGAGCTAGGACCAGATTGGAATGAGAAAGGTAATATGGATTTACATGTACAAATTTGTCAAAACCTAACAGCAGAACAGAGGGTACAAGTAGAACAATTAGAAACTGAATATAAGGACACATTTTCGGCAAAACCAGGCAGCACAAACGTTTGTGAACATAGTATACAAACTATTGGAGATAAGGTTATGAGGGACCAGGGTCGAAAATGGCCAAGACACCTCATACCTGTCATTGAAGAAGAAGTAAGAAAAATGCTAGAATTAGGGGTCATCGAACCTTCGAATAGCCCATGGCGAAGCTACCCGGTTGTCGTTCCAAAGCCAGATGGGACCATAAGATTTTGTGTAGATTTTAGATAATTAAATTCCGTTTCTAAGTTTGACGCGTACCCTATGCCCCGTATAGATGACTTGCTAGACAGATTAGGCGAATCGGCGTATCTCAGCTCTTTAGATCTTACAAAAGGTTACTGGCAGATTCCGTTAAACAAACAAGATAAAGAGAAAACTGCTTTTGGAACTCCAGTAGGATTGTATCATTTTACGAAAATGCCATTTGGCCTCCATGGGGCAGCAGCAACCTTTCAGAGATTAATGGATAAAGTGTTAGAACCTGTCAAAGAATTCGCGGTTGCCTATATAGATGATGTCATTATCTTCAGTAACAGTTGGAAAGAACATTTAGAGCATCTGAGAGCGGTTTTGAACGAACTAAGAAGAGCTAATTTGAAAGTAAACCCGACAAAATGTAAAATAGCCAGGCCAGAAGTGAAATTTTTAGGTTTCATGGTAGGACAAGGGAAAATAAGGCCTATGGAAGATAAAATAACTAAAGTGACGGAATGGAGTAGACCTAGGACAAAAAAGGAGGTGCAACAATTCTTAGGTCTTGCAGGCTACTATCGTAACTTCATTCCACATTTTGCGGATATTGCGGCACCTCTCACAGATCTCACCCAGAAAAAACTACCAAAAGTGGTAAAATGGGCTTACAAGGAACAGAAAGCATTTGACACACTTAAGGAAAAATTATGTTCCTATCCGGTGAGATCTGTCCCTGACTTTACTCTACCTTTCATATTACAAACAGATGCCTCGGACAGAGGTATAGGGGCTGTATTATCCCAAGAAAAAGATGGACAAGAACATCCTATTGTTTTCCTTAGTAGAAAACTAACTAAAAGAGAACGCAATTATTCTACAATTGAAAAACAGGCATTAGCGGTTAAATGGGGAATGTCGTCACTAAAATATTACCTATTAGGTGCCCCGTTTTTATTAGTTACTGATCATGCCCCGTTAGTATGGTTAAATAGAATGAAAGATGTTAGCCCAAGACTGACCCGTTGGTACCTCAGCCTACAACCATTTTCTTTTGAGATTAGATATAAGAAAGGAAAAGAACACGTTAACGCAGATTATTTCTCCCGACAGGGACCTTGGGCAAAATACCCCGATGACCAGACGGCCCACTTGGAGGGGGGGTATGTGAGAGAGGGATCCCTCAAGACAACAGGAAGGAGAGTGGTCCGTCTGGCAAGATAGAGGACGTCAAGAACGAGGACCAGAAAGTGGAACAAGCTGCACGAAGGGATATGGGCGCGCGGGGAAAGCAAGTGATAGGATTAAAGGACATAACAGCTGGGGAAGGGGATAAAGAGTCGGAGGTCTTATGGGCAGTTGAGGAGATGGGGGAAAAGGGGAGGAGTCTATGTCGCAGGGCGCGAGGGAAACGGGAGAGGATTCGGACGGTTGTGAGCGTCGGTTGGTGTCAGTTGGGACTCAGACGGAGGAGGGAGAGTTAGAGGAAGGAAGGAAGAGAGTTCAGAGGATAGGAGAAAAAGAAATAACATGGGCTGTAACTGTTAAACCTCTCCGTTGGCCTGAAACCTCAGAAAGGTTTCAGAAATTATGGAGGAAGGACAGGAATGTCAATCCTCTAGCTCAGTGGGCGAAGCATCCATGTTGTGGAACCCGGTGTATGGGTCGAGGAGTGAATATCCATCATCTCCCATAAATGAACCGGAGTTAAGAAATAGACAATTCGAACTTAGCCTTCAAGAAAATGGTTTATTGTTCAATGTTACCAAAACTTGTTCAAAAGTTATTGTTAATGAAGATTCTCATGCCTACAGTAAATTTGAGACTGTAAGAAATAAAAATCTGTTCGAAGTTAAAGATACAGTTAATCCTTGTCCTCTGACTTTATTTGAATCTACGGCTCCAAATAACGAACCCTCACACAAGCCAAGGAACTTAGTCATATGTACAGGAAGTTATGAAGATTCTGATGCTGGCCCCTCTATGAAAAACTGGAATACAGGTCAAAAAACATAAGCCACAGAAGCTGAAAAAACGTAGTGAGACAGTATTCTTGTTTATATTGGAGGGGGAATTTATTAATGACTTCTGAGGGAGCAAGGAAGCTGGAAAGAAGAGAAAAATATTGGTGAATGCTTCAAAGTGAAGTCTCTGAGGTTGCAGAGAAGCACAGAAATGAGTCTGTCTTTGATCTTGAGAAGACAAAAGTGGAATGAAGAGGCTTTTGTAAGCTCTTTAAGTATAGGTGTGCCTTTAGGGAGAGCTTTACAAATGTCTGAGTAAATTCTCGACTCCCTTCTTTCTGCTTTGTTACATTTAGTAAGGGATAAACCCATCAATTTCTGGATTCTCAAGCCATTTCTTAATTTGCTGCAATCCATTTCCATCAATTTTTTCTAATTACAGTAAGACCCCCCCCCACATCTGCTGATTCACCAACCATGGATTCAGTTATCTGTGGTTGGTGATTAGCGGGTGCACGGGAGGCCCGAGCCTGGTGGGGGGGGGGAAGAAAACTTACTGGTGCCACGCCAGCCAACTACCTTCATTGCTGTTGCCACCGCTGCTGGCCAGACACCCTCCGGAGGGGTGGGGTGGGGACTTTAAGGATCCGCCTGGCCAACCGGCCTTTGAACGTCCCACTCGGGTCCCTAACGATGAACGGAACTTTGAACTTCCCACTCGAGTTCAAACTTCCGGTCCTACACCCAGGAACCAAGTGGGAAGTTCAAAGGCCTGTTGACCAGGTGGGTCCTTTAAGTGTTTTTTTTCTTTTTCCTCTTTGCCACTGCTGCTGCCCCCACAGGCCAGTTGCCAAGCCTGGCAGTGAGAGGGTGGCTCCCAGTGGCAGCGGCACTGGTAAGTTTTTTTCTTTTCCATCTTCGCCCCTGCCACCCCTGCAGGCAGGCCACCGATGGCATCAGTAAGTCCCCCCTGCAAGCCCAGTGGCTAAGAGGGCAATTTGCTGGAGGCCGTGGCAGCAAAAGAAAACTTACCACTGCTGCCACCACAGCACTACCCAGCATTGGGGGGGGGGTCGGGGCAAAAGCTTTCACCCTGGCACTCCACCACCCTATGCATCCTTTGCCTAAGAGAGTTTGGTCTGATCCATAGATTTCACTATCTGCGGATATGGCAGTCCTACTGTATTGCAAAAAAAAAGTGTGTGTGTATTTTCGTATGCCTTGCTCCTGCGATGTACTTGCTTGCTTCATATACACATTTTTGCATACACTTTTTTTTCCTACTCACTTTGCTTGGAGAATTGTGCTCCAAAATTCCAAGAACATAATAAGCTTCATGGAATTTTGCACTGCATAATCAGACTATTTAATCGACCCAGTTAAGAAAGCCTACGGGGGGGGGGGGAAGAACCACTTGTTGGAAATGTGTGTGGATCTTTGCAGATAACCTGGACTTCCAGAAAAACAAACAAGTGGGTCTTTGATCAAATCAACCCTGAACTCTCTCTGCAAAAATGGGTAAACTGAGGAGGCTGTCCTGCTTTGGGCATTGGCTGTCGATCCTTTTCCGGGTACAATTCAAAGTTCTGGATTATCCTATGAAACTCTCAATGCTTTGCACCAAAGCTACCTCAAATACTGCATCTCCCATTATGAACCTGCTTGGAATTAAGATTCCAAGCCTTTTACGGGATTCTCCCCTCCCCCCCCCCCCCCATTTCCTTTGGTGCTGTCTTATTTGGTTCTAGTAGTTTTAATTGTTTGTGTTGTTCTGCTTGTACACCACCCAGAGTTCCCTATGGGAAAATCAGTGCAGTATATAAACTTAAAAATAAATAAATAAATGAATGAATTGAACTCCAAACCTCCTAAATCACTGGGCTATACAGCAGTCTACACCACTTGATACCATGAGCTCCATCCCTATTAAATACTGTAACAGATTTCCCCTAATCACACCCATGCCCAGATAACTCATCAGTAGTAGTGCAGAAGAATAGAAATTAAACACAGGCTTTGAGAACATCCACTACTACAATTAATAGATTAGCATCACAATCAGTTCTACAGCTGTGAAACCTGGCTTGCCTTTTACTTGCAGCTGAGGACTAATCACTGCCAAATTTATTTATTTAAATATGTATTCACCTTTTTATATCCTGCCTCCCCCCCTATAGGAGAACCAAGGCAACACACAATCAATTAGAAGAACACCATGTAATTAAAAACACAATAAGATACTTTTTTAAAAAGCAATTAAACAAATGTCAGTATTTGAACCCAGCAATTAAAAACACATAAAACTTACTCAATTTAATACATGTAGAATCCCATAATTATCCCTCCTTATACAACTCAGTTAAATGCTTGCCTCCAAAGGAAGGACTCTGCCTACAGGGGGAAGAATGAGAGGGAAGAGTCCAGTCAAGGTTCCAAAAAGGCGGCATTCCCGTTATTTTTCTAGCTCCAGTGTCAGTGGTTGTTCTTTTAATTCAATGGACTTCTAAGCAGTAGAAATGATGGAGAGGGCGTGTATTTTAAAACAACCAACTATCGTTCTGTGCTTGTTGTATGCACGTGTGCTTTGGTTCACAAAAAGAAAGGATACCTGTTTTGTGCAGAGAGCTTATGGAAATTATGGAAGCATTGATGAAGGGGGCGGGGAGGAAAGGAAGCACTCCCTGACTCATTTTTGTCTGACAGGGAGGATGGAAAATTCCTCATTTAGGTGACTCCTCAAACCAAGATATGAGTACTCAATGAGCACATTGACTCAATGCATGCTCTAATAGTAATCATCTGCCATCAAGTCAATCCTGATTTATGGCAACCTTTTTCAGGGTTTTCTAGGCAGAGTGTATTCAAATGTGGTTTACCTTTTCTCTTCTTCTGGGTTCATCCTGGGCGTACGCAGCTTGCCCAAAGCCACACATGCTGGCTTTACTCACAGAAGGCACAGTGGGGAACCAAACTCCCAATCTCTGGTTCCACAGTCAGATACTAAAACAGTGAGCTTTCGAGACGCTTCTTTCCATTAGAGTCATCCAAACATTGCATAAGTTTTATTAGTCTGGTCTGGTTGAGCAGTGTTTGGAGATGGAAGGCTCATTAGCTAAAACCCTGGCCTATAACGTTTTTGAGGTCAACGGTAGAAGTGGTGTCAGTGGAGGTTGAATCATGATGTGCCAATAATGCCACTGGTCCCTGAACATGCACTTGCCCAGCCACTAACTTGTTTGTTTCAAACAGCCATCACACCTTCCATTCCTGAGCTAAGGCACCTGCAGGGCAGAGAGGGGAAGGATTTGGGGCATGATGTTTAGTGGACTTAGTATTCGAAAACAAAAGGGCATTTCCCCCCATTTAAAAGTCATAAGAACATAAGAACATAAGAAGAGCCATGCTGGATCAGGCCAAAGGCCCATCTAGTCCAGCTTCCTCTATCTCACAGCGGCCCCACCAGATGTGTTTGGGAGAGCATGAGACTAGATATCTGTCTCCTGATACCACTCTCCTGCATCTGGCCCTTGAAGTACCTTGGTTTAAACCCTGGAGGTTACACATCTCCATCATGGTTTGTAACCTGTGATGGACTTTTCCTCCAGGAATCTGTCCAATCCCCTTTTGAAGGCATCCAGGTCAGATGCCATCACCACATTGTGTGGCAGGGAGTTCCATAGACGAGTCCTCACAAAAGAGTCCTCACAAAAGAGAACTCAGTACAAATTTAAGGCAGCCTCTGTCACCACCTTTCCCTCCTTTATTCAATCTGAAACATTTTGGATCTTCCATGGGCATTTTTAACTCTTCCAGAAACTTCTAGGCCATTTGTTTTAGAGCTTATTGGATGATCAAGGCTTCTGTATTGAACATTTCTGTATTTATGTCTACTGACTATTGATTGTATGGGATTCATTGAAAATCAGGTATTTCCACCTTATATGCCCCCTGCTTCCTTCTTTTCTAAATTTGGAAACTTAAAAAGGTTAATAATTCTTTTATGAGTAATCCTAAAATGGATTTTTATTTTACAAATCACTTTTCCTCCCTCATAATTATCTGTTTCTTACATCCTCTCACCTCATCTGATTTGTGGTAATGAAGAAAATATACTGGGCATTTGGAAACCCAATCTTCGGCTTAGAATATTAAGATTTGAAGTGAACTCTGATATCCATCTACCCAATATTCTCTTTAAATGTAACTCCATCTCTTGCAAGTGGAATTCCAGTCCGGAAGCCATTTGGCTGAATCACTGAGTTGGCTGCCCACACCCAATGAAGCTCTGTGTGCCCATGCAGCTTAGAGGGAATTCTGAGCTACACCTATTTTTTGGAAAAATACTATAAATGTGGCACCAAAAACTATTGTTGTGGACTTGTAGTAGCTAAAAGGAACATACATCAGCACATTTTGGATGCCATTGAGAAGACTGTTACAGTTCTGAACAATGTCCTATGTATTCTGTATTACAACTTGGTATAAAGAGCAACATGGGGCAAACAAGTTTGTGTTGTTTTTCTTTCTAAAAATGCATAATTATATTTAATACCTTAAATGGGCAGCTACTAGATGTTTCCTGTTAAAGTGCTCATAGGTTCTTATGCTCTTGTCCTGGAATTAATTGGGGGCCAATTATTATTTTTTGATAGGGTTCTGAGTTACTCATCCAAGAGTACCTTTGCTGACCTTAATGAGTTGAGCTCAATATGTTTTCACTTGGGGCAACATTTGCTCATCATTAGATAAAATCTCCTTCTGCAGTCTCCCATAAGAATCAATTGGCCTATCAGTTTTTCTCTTCATTATTTGCAGCTGCTTGGGCATTTTCATGCATGTTTGCACAATAAGCAAAGTTTTGATTGGCTTGGAATTCTGTCTTGATAACTGGCTAAAAAAGTGGAGGTGTCAGGAAAGTCAGTTCAAATGGAGCCACCAATAATTATTTGCCTTGCAGCCATAGTTTGTTCTGCTCTAAACAAGAATAGTAATTTATTTACACGACCCCTAAAATCCGGTGCAAAGAGCTACCAGATGCGGAGCTTAAAATTATTTTCCCACCAGCTGCAGACTTAAAAAAAAATAAGTACGACCACGCCCACCTAAGCATGCCCCAGCGCATTTTACAAGTACCTGGTCTCTGGAGGTAAAAAAAATTCCAATGCAGATTGTAAAGCTGTGGATGCCAGGCTCTCCTTGCCTTCTGTTTCTTTTAGCTGCCCCCGCTGCCCCTTTAACAAACAGGAATCCCTACGGGGCTGCTCCAACAGCAGATGGAGGTGAGCCTGCATTTTTCTCCCTTTTTTCTCTCCCTCCACTCACCCCAGACAGGAGCAATGGAGTGTGGAAGGGTGGGAACACAGGAAGCAGAAGAAAACCCCACAATCTCTGGTCCGCATTTAAGTTGCTAGCAGACTTTAGAGGTCATGTAAAAGTGCCATTAGATAGTTGCATTTTGTGTTTGTGTGTGGGGGGGGGGAGAGGGACAAATGTATTTTATTTATTTATAAATATTTTATTTATTTATATGGGCAGTTTACAAACATATACAAAACAAATACACAACTTTGATAGGATTTCCCTTGTTTCTTACCCACTTTGTGATGGATGCTTTTTCTGAAGTAAATATTTTATGAATTATCTGCCAATAGTAACAATGGTTGGAATCCTGTTGTGCTGCTCTACGTGTGCAATGCAAGGCTGTTGTGGCATTACTAAAAATTGTCCCAGGGCAGAAAAGGCGCTTCTAAGCCACTTCTAAAGTATGCCACACAATGGTTGTGATGGGACTCAAGCAGTCTAATTGAGCCATGCTAGTTTCCTCGGCATAACATAATTTTATATTACACCAGAATGTATAGGGTTGCAGCCAATGAATAATTATTTCTCCACTGCAGATTATGCTCAATGCCTCTGTTTCAGCAATTGTTTAATATTCCAGGTAAATGTGGTTTACATATTTAATTATACTGATTAGAGATGGGCACGAAACAGAAAAATGGCATTTTGGTTTTTCGTTTGTCATTGAGAGGTCTGTTTTGGTTTGTTTCCGTTTGTCGGGAATTTTTTGAAAAATTTCGTTACTGTTTTTCTTTTTTTGTTTGTCGTTTCTACCTGCTTTTTGCACGATTTTTAAAGCATTTCCATGCCCAGGCATCCTCCAACGCCCCAGACCAGAGGGAAAACACTAAAAAAATGGATGCTGGCAGAGACACAGTATAGACTAGGTATGCAGGGAGGCTGCAAAGGCAGCGGCGGGCATTGCCCAGGGTGGAAGGCAGCCGCAGAGTGACTGCACTGCGGGGCAGGGGAGGGTACTCACCGAGAGGTACGCAGCACACACGCACACAGGGAGGCTGCAGGACTGAAGCTAGAGTCACAGAGACAGCAATCCCACCCTAACTCCCACCAGAGACTGCAAGGAGGACGGGGGCTGCCAGAGCTTTTTATGCCCTCTGTGGCTGCCAGACCTGCCCGCCCAGTCTGCAACCTGGGCATGCTATTGGTTGAACATGATCCCATCACATGGCTTGCCTCCAATTTGTGGCTGGTGGTGACATCAATTTTAAAGGGAAAAGAAAAATACATTGCAATGGGAGAACACAAAAACAAACGTTTTAAGGACCTCAACCCCCCTGGTAGGTATTATCAGACAATATAAATAATTATCGCTGTGTTTTTACGGATGTCCAGGGCATTTTTTAACATTTAAAACAGCTCATTTCATTGCGTGTCACCATTAATGGAAACGAAACGTAACGACCACAATTTTCGTGGTTTTGTTAGTTTCGTTGCATTTTCACCACAATTTTCGTTTGTCGTTTTGTTACGTAACAGAAATGACAAACGGTAACAGAAACGAAAAAATGTGCGTTCCGTGCCCATCTCTAATACTGATTTATTGTGTCGTGTTATTTTTATTTTTGTTTTACATTTTATTTATTATTTCAACTTTTATACTACTCCCTTGGTGCGAACACTCTCTGGAATGTTCACAAAACATCAAGTCATCATTACAATCAAACAACATACTGAGTTCCCAGATACCTTAAAGTGATTCACAGAGTTTTGAACCTTAACTTGATCCTTGTTGAACAAATCTGGATACATAAATGGGAGCCCCTCAAAAGGCACTGTTAAATGGGGCAGTTATATTTTTCCATTGCTTTTACTTGTTGAAGAACATTTATTTTTATTTTTATTTTTGAATATTTTTACCCCACTTTTCTCCTTGGAAAAGGACCCAAGGTGGCTTACAATAATGAGGACAATATACAGCCCAGAACATTTAAGATATATTCAAGTTAAGAATAGGGAATTATAAGAGGCATCTTACATCAATTAAAATGTAACATTAAAGCTACAAAGAGCATGCAAAAAGAAAAAAATCCATTATGAGGGGTGGAAAGTAAACATGGAAAACACTGGTGTTCTTATGAAATCAGTCAAAGCAATCATATATGGTAATCCATATAAAAGTCACATAATAGGTAGTACCTCATTCAGGAAAAGCTTGCCTGAAAAGGAAGGTCTTTGCCTGCTTCCAGAAAGGCAGCAGAGATGGTGCAGTCCTGGCCTCTAGCAAGAGGAAGTTCCAAAATCTGGGAGCAGCAACAGAGAAAACCCTTTCATGTGTTCTTATGAGACGAACCTGTGAGGGTGATGGGATGGAGAGAAAGGCCTCTCCTGATGAACCTTAACACCCCAGCTGGTTCATGCTGCAAGATTTGATCTTTGACGTAGCTTGGACCCAGGCCATACAGTGCTTTGTAGGTTAAGGTCAGCACCTTGAATTGTGCCCGATAGCTGATTGGCAGCCAGTGGAGCTATTTTAGTAGGGGTGGAATGTGATCTCTGTAACCCACCGTAGTCAGCAATCCGGGTGCTGGAGTTTGGACCCGTTGAAGTTTCCTGAGACTTTACATTGGTAGCCCCACATAGAGCGCATTACAGTAGTCCAACCGGGAGGTCACAGTGACCAGGGCAGGTTTCTCAAGAAATAGATTTTCTTTTGCACTTGTTTTTGTGCTCAGGGTTTCTGTATTTCTTTCTTTATTTCTATTTTGAATGCCCACAGCAGGTGTGGTTCACTTCCTGTTGCATAAATTTACCAGAAGGCTTTCACTTCTTGAATTTCTGTTTGCCATCTTTGACCATACATGCTCTGTGTGGATGGTATGAATCAGAACTGGGAACAGGAGACAAAAGGAACTTCCACTTCCTGTTCCTTGTTGGCATGCAATAATGTTCATAACCATTCTGGGCCTTTTTACACGACCCCTAAGATCCGCTGGTCCCTTAAATTCGGACCAGAGATCTTGAGGATTTGTTGCTCTTCCTTCCTCCCCACCACTCCACACTTCCTTGCTTCTGTCTGCGTGAGGGGAGGGAGGGGAAAAAGCCTTTAAAAGGGACAGAAGAATGCATTCTTACCTCCTGTGCTGGTGGACGTTGCTCCGAGCGCCGGTTACTTCCTGGTTCCTCTTAAAGGGGCGGGAGGCAAAAAAAACAACAAAAAAAAGAAGCGAGGAGAGCCTGACACTCTCCGCATCAAAATTTTTCACTGTCCCAGAGCAGGTACAAGAAAGCTGCGCTGGGACACGCTAAAGTGGGCGGGGTCGCACTTAATTTCCTGTTAACTCCGGAGCTGGTGGGGAAACATTTTTAAGCTCCGGAGCTGGGAGCCATTTGCGGTGGAGCTTAGGGGTCGTGTATAAACGTCCTCTGTTTCTTATGAATCTAAGCTACAGCAAAGTGTACCTGGCCATAGGCTTTGAGTAGTGGCATCATCTCATTTCCTTTCTCAGTGCAAACAGCATTACACATGTATATCCAACCTTTATGTACCCTGCCTTAAGAACTATGCCAAATCACAATTTCATAGCTAGGACCAACACAGATAAGGAAAATTACCAGGCAAACAATGAAGCAGTCTGGCATGTATGCTCAGAGTAAATGTAGCTAGTCGTACTGTATAGTATCATTCCCATACTGGAAATCCAAACTGCAGGCTGAAGGATGAGATACCCTGGCACTGAAATGCATTCTGTAAACAGCACTGAATGAGGAAATCAGTCTGCATAATTCATAGATCCATCTGCTAGAATCCTATTTGAACTGAAGGCATGGCTAGTTCCTGCATTATGTTTAGAATTTAGGATAAATCTACCTCTGTTTGCTTGTCAGGCAGGAGAATTTGATGCCTGAAATTTTATCAAGGAGCCTTCTAGGGGTAAAAAAAAGTAAGCCAGAAGCCTATGTTTGTTGCAGCTGACATTTATCCCATTTAGGGTTAATTGCAGAATGAAATCAAGCAGCCATTTCCAACCATACCAAAATCCATCTGGGTATTAAGGTATGAGTCTTTTATTGTTGCAATGATTCCAGGCAACATCAACTACTTAGTTTTGCAAGCTTTATTTTTCTACATTGCTTCCATGTTCCATATATACAAAATACTTAGAGGTTGCTAAAACCTTCAGTAGTCTTACAGCAATGCAAAAACAAACAAACAAACAAACAAACAAACAAACAAAAATCCCCGGTAGGCACAAAAGCTCCAACAGAAGTCCACCCTTGCAACTCATGAAAAGCTGCAAGCGATTGTCATGCAGAATTCTGTGAGAAATTGCAAATAAAAGTACATTCATAAACAAAACTTAAATTCTTGGCAAAATTCAGTCCAAAATACAGAGGAATAAAATGCACAATATAATACAAAAAATATGCTTTAATGGCATTCTAAAAATGCAGGCACTTACAGCCTATAAAGAGCACACTGAAAAGAAGATAGTACAACTCTAAAATACATTATTAAAAAACAAAAAAACAAAACAACTTTGAACAATCTTTAACTTGAAGCATATAAAGACAGACAGAAAGGTTTTCTTTCACCCACACAAAGCAGTTTGAATCTATGGAGGAAAATCACTGTTGCGGCAACTATTACATGATGCCTGGTGCTCCCTTGTATCGCAGCTGTTGTTATTCAGTCTGTGTGGTGTGGTGTGGAGTTCCACATACATAACTCTTGCTTCCCTACATATATATTTCTCTCAGTTATTTTCATTCCCTTTCAACTGTAAAGAACTGGCTTTTGCCGCTGTGGGGACTTAATACAGGGGCTTAACACACAGTCAAAAAATATAATGGAAATTCCTATTGCTTTTGCCAGGATGACATAATACAACTCCTGTAAATCAAAATCTGGCAACTTTACACCATGACAAGAAGCATTATAATTATTGTATTTTGACTAACAGGTGTTCACTCTGGCTAGATTGTTTTGGGGACTCAATAACTGAAGGAAAATACCCTCTGTTGGTCATGCAACACATTCTACATGGGGTTACCCTTGAATTTGATCCATAGACTGCAGTTCGTGCAGAATGTGGCAGCTAGGCAGTGGCTGGTACGAGCAAATACGACTGCATAACTCCCATACTAGCTCACCTGCACTGGCTACCTGTTGCGTCCTGGATCAGGCTCAAAGTGATGATTCTAACTTATAACCCCCCCCCATGGTCTGGGACCTAAAGATATGATAGAGTATCTTTTCCTTAGATTAATGAATGCCCATCCAACTAGATCTTCTTTAGCATTGGCACTTAGGGTGGCCACCCCTAGGGAAGCCCGAAAATCTGTTATGAAAAACCAGGCTTTCTCAGTGGCTGCCACTGCTCTTTAGAACAAAATGCCAGTTGACATCCATTTGGCTAATGGTTAAGAATTCTTTGAAGACCTGGCTTTACTGTGAGGCTTTTGGAAGTGGTGCACATTGCTCACCACCTACTTGACTCCCTATTATGATTTGTTTGTTCTAAGTCTTTATTATGTTTACTTAATATATATAAAATATTTTTATTTTATTCTATTGTTTTAAATTTACTTGTACACTGCCTGGAGGTGTTCTTCAAACTAAACCTGGCAGTATAAAAATCCAAAAATAAATAAATAAATAAAAGTTAATACATTGCAATGCTTTACATAAACTATATTATTGCAATGCTTGTTCAATTCTCTCCTTTGTTTATGCTCATCCTCAATGTTCAACCATGGAACAGAACATTTTGCAAGACCATGCTTTCAGATGCTGCTGGAGAGGTGGCTGTTTTGCAGTGTCATCTAGTATACACCTGTTCGAATTTCATTTTTACAGTACAATATACATTTTTAGTTCCTTTTTCTACACCCCTTTTAATTATTTGAGCACTCTGTACTTTCAAAATGCTAACTTTACTAACATCTTTACTTGCTACTTACTTTGATAAAATGAGAAACAAGCCAGATTTGCCTAATTATTTGACAATACTCTGGCTGAATGCCAGTAGTAGTTGCAACCTAGAACAGGACCATTGAATCAGTGGAGAGTTGGTGAGTCCACTGCTCCTTAAGTGCCACTGACTTAATGGGCCTCCTCTCATTGCAGGTTCCTGGTTGTTGTTGTTGTTGTTGTTGTTGTTGTTGTTGTTGTTGTTGTTGTTGTTGTTGTTGTTGTTGTTCAAAGTTTCTATGGAGTTTTAAAAATGTTTTACATTTTTGCCAAAAACAAAATAGTCCTGAAATTTAACTGGAAGTTGAGTCATAGCAATTTGACTTCTTTTCTTGAGAGACTGAAATGTTTCACTGCTCATCCAAACAGCTTTGTCAGACACAGGAAAGCTAGTTGAAAGTCCTCCATTTTATAGTTCACTTTGATCTCATTTCACCTTGGTCTTAAATAGCCTCATAAGATGAACAATGGCCTGGATAGGTTTGTTAGGTGGTCAATATTCTCAATAGGCCATTAGGTGACTAATGAGCCAAGGTGCTGAAACCCATAAAGTATGGATCGTTAGCTATAATCTTGTGGTGGAGGTGTGAAGCATTTTTGATTTTTCTGGGCAGACATCCTGAAATTTAAAAAATTCCATCCAGACCAAGAAAGAAAGAAATCAGAAAAACATCTGAATCTTACTCAGTGAAGGGAAATAATTTGAATTAATATTTAATATTCATCAGTGAGAATTAAATAAAGGAAGATATTCAACCATACCATTTCTTGTTTGTTTGTTTGTTTGTTTTGCGTTAAACATCACAGGGGCAGAAAATAATGCATGCACCTCACTTCCAGCAGCATGAAATAGATTATTTTGAGCAAATCCAATTCATGTTTGATTGTTTTTCCCTGCCTTTCTCCCTAAAAGGACCCATGGGGGGAGGCCAGTACTGTACTTTTAGTAGGTTTTGTTAACCATTATTTAGTTTGCCTGAGTCAGTCTTAGATATTTCTAGATCACTAACTTTACACCTGTACACAGATTCCGCTTGTCACTCAGCATCTCTTACTGTCCTAGATGCTTGTAAAGATAGCAGGAGAGAATGAGAATGGTGTAAAAACCATCTAAGAACATTTATTTGGAAAGAAAAGTGTAAATCTTGAACATTCCACATTGTAATTTATATGTCATTGCATGTTGTTTAATTTCATTTTTATTATATTTACTGTATTTTTATATTGACTTTATTTTATTGTATGTTACATGTGTGCATTTTTTAAAAAAAATTGTATTGTATTGTATTGTATTGTATTGATTGTTGTTAACCACCCAGAGTGGCCTCGCTGCCAGAGGGGCGGTATAAAAATCCAATAAATAAATAAAATAAAATAATATTGTGTGGCATAAAAATATAGAGTGTTTAATGTGTCAGTTGGTTCTGTGTTAGGGTTGTGAAGAAAATTCCTTGTCATCAGTTTTCCCCCACTATAATCCAGAACACACATCTATACGGCAGGCCACAAGAGTCCTCAACTCTTGCTGAAACCCTGTCAAGGGGTTTCCTCCCCATAAAGGAGTTTATAAATAAATTCAAGAAGCTCAAATGGATTGGCTGTCTGTTAGGAAAGACTATTTTTTTGCTGTCCTTTGTTACTCTGTTGTTTTGTTTTGCATAACATATTATATCCACAAATTGATAAATTGAACTAGACACGGGTTGCAAGAGTAGGTATAGTAAACCATATTTGTTTCTGCATTTCTGCTTCACCTAAAATATGTACTAAACTGTCTTCCAAAGTGGAGGGGCAGATAATCGAACAGTGAGTTTTTCATAAATGAGGCACTATTCCTAATATGTATATTAAAGAAGCCCCACTGGACTTTTCATATGTAAACACAAGCTGCGCTTTTGATTTTAAAAAGTAACTTAAAAATTTAAGGCTTGAATTAAACTATCAAACAAAAAAAAATGAAAATTGTGTCAAGATGGCTTTTGGAGAATGGGGCATGGTGTCTATTGGAAGAATTTTGGGTTAATTCCCTTTTAATTGTGACCTCGCTGCCAGATGGGTGGTATAAAAATCCAATAAATAAATAAATAAATAAATTTGGAGAGCAATTATAAAGAACCCTACAGCACAGGGGAGCCACAAAGAATAGCCAAAAATCCCAGCTTCCATTCAGCCCCTTGGTTTTTACACTCAAACTACCTCTTTACATAGGAAAATCACTTTACAAACATCTTAAGTAGAAAAGAAAAAAAAACATCTTTTCTTATAGTTTACTTAATGCTCTCACTACATTGGTCCATGCACTCATAGTCTCTAGATTAGACTACTGCAGTGCTCTTTGAGTAGGGCTGCCTTGGAAGTTAATGTGGAGGCTCCAGCTGGTGCCAGATTAGTTACAGGGTTGCAAAAACATCAATATATCACCCCCACGCTGGCTGCACTGCACTGGCTGATGATCATTACTGCATTGACTTCAAGGTTTTAATGATGACATACAAAGTCCTAAATGGTTTAGGACCTTGTTGTGGTCTGTCACTAAGCTTCCTGACCTCAGCCAAGAACCACGCAGATAAATGTGGAGGCCAACGCTTTCTTGATGTTGGTGAACCACTGCAGTACTTTGGCCCGGCATTGGGATGGATCCACACCATCGGAGGACCCACCTGTCCCCTGATATGCAGATACCCTCTGCCAGGTGGCATCACACCATTTATCAGCTTCCAGAAACCCCCATGGGCACAGACTCCTTTGGAGTTTCCTACCCAAGCTGTGCAGAGGAGCTATTAACTCTCCCGCCTGAGCTGGGGCAGTTCCTGCTTTCTCCCGGGTCAGTTGGTGCCACCTGTTCCCTCGGGGGTTGCGCAGGCTCCCTCTAGCTGCCACCTCTGCCTGGATCCGGTCCCAATGCCCTCCAAACTGAATAGCTGTGACAAATAACACAAAAGAAATGACTTAAAAACAAACAAATAATAACAATTAGAGATGGGCATGAAATGCCAAAATGGCATTTTGTTTTATTTTTGTTTCGTTTACCCATATCATTTTGTTTGAAATGTTTTTTGTAAAAAATTATTTCATTATTCATTTATTTTCATTTTTAAAATTTTAAAACACTGTACCATCCCCCTCCCCAACATGCCCATTTTTTGAGGGGGGGGAGGCACAGTGGTTTAAAACTTTTTTGCCACTGAAACAAGCAGCAGTTGGGATGCCAGTGCAGGAACCCCAAACTGGCATCCCGAGTCCTGGCCATTTTCAGAATAGAATAGAATAGAATAGAATAGAATACTTTTATTGGCCCAGTGTGGTTAGACACACCCAGAATTTGTTTTGGTAAAAATGCTCTCTCTATATAAAAGGACATATAAGAATCATATAGTCAACAATAAAAACACAGTACAATACTACAATATAACCTATTATTTAAAAAGGAAGAAGAAATGTAAAAATTAATTATTCAACAGTTTGATAGCACTTGGAAAGAAACTATCTCTATCTAGTTGTCCTAGTATGCAATGCCCTAAAACGTCGCCCTGAGGGTAACAATTGAAACAGATTATGTCCAGGATGTGTGGAATCTGTATATTCCCCAGTGGGATTCCCCAGTGCTGACTGGGCCATTTTTAAAGGGGTCTAGCCAATGACAGTTCAGCAGGAGCCGTCTGAAAATGGTTGGGACACCAGTGCAAGAGCCCCAAACTTGATTCCCAACTATATTCAGAGGGCTCCTGCCAAGCTGTCATCTGCTGGACCACATTAAAAATGGCCCTGTCACCACCAGGGGATCCTCCGGTGCCCACTTGGTACTTTTTAAAGGGGTCCAGCTGATGGAGCTCAGCAGAAGCCCTCTGAAAATGGTCATGAAGCCAGCCAGGCTGCCCAACCCAAGCGCAGATCAGCCGGCTTCAGCAGCAAAATAATAATAATAATAATAATAATAATAATAATAATAATAATAATAATAATAATAATAATAATAATAATAATAATAATTAAACCCCATGCCATTCCCCCACCCGATTGGGAATAGTGGGGGGAATGGCGCGGGGGGGGGGGTTAAAGCAGTTTTCCATTGCTTCAATGCATTCCTATGGGGGGGGGGAGAACAAAATTGAATGAACCAATTTTTTTCCATTTCTTTGAAGGGGCAGTTCGTTTTTGATTTTGTTAGGGAATGAAACAAAAAATGAAAAATGAAACGAAAAAAATTCATTTCATGCCCATCACTAATAACAACTGATACCAATAACCAAGTGGCGTGTGTGGGTGAGAGAAACTCTGGCACAGGCCTCCGAATGGGGGTTCTGGCAGACAGCACCCCTGGCAGATCCAGGGCCCCTGTGGTCCATTGCGCCTGCACAGGTGGGCATTTGCTGGATGTCCTCCCCCACCACATGGCCCCATAGTTGCTCCAGGATTGGACCCACTGGAACCCTCATGGCTCGGGTCTCTCTGCCAGCTACAAGGCCATCACCATCTGGAAACTGGACAATTTCCTGCCTGTCGGTGACCGCTGCCGACCACAATGCTGGACCTGGTAAGTCAGGTCCAATTATTTCTCTGTTGCAAGAGTTCCTACTGCAGAATACTGCCCTTAGCACTTGATCATTTCAGACAGGACATTTGAGGGTGCCATCACTGAAGGAGGCTTGTAAATCATTGAAGAGGAACCAGGCTTTCTCAGTGGCAGCTCCTGTACTTTGCAACCAAGTCCCTCCTGAGAGATGCTTGGCCCCCCTTGCTGCCTGTCTTCAAGAAATATCTGAAGACATGGCTCTATAAAAAGGCTTTCCCCGGTTATTAGTTTCTCTGCTTTGATTCTCTGTTACTCATCTTGTCTTGCTTCTTTGCCCTCTGCTTTGATTTGTATATGTTTATTATGTATTACACCATGTTGATTATTAATTGTATAGTGTTTATGTTCATGCTTGTATTTGTTTATTTGTTTAATTTTTGTAAACCACCCAGAGTGGCCTTGTTGCAAGATGGCACGATAGATAGATAGATAGATAGATAGATAGATAGATAGATAGATAGATAGATAGATAGATAGATAGATAGATAGATAGATAGATACAGTAACCCCCCACCTATCACGGGGATTAGGGACCCACCCGACCCGCGATACATGAAAATCCACAATATGTGGAAGTGGGTCAGGTGGGAGCGGGGGGCAATCAGAGGGGCGGGTGGGGTGGTGGGGAGTGATTTGATTGCTCCCTGCCTCTGCCCCTGCGTGGCTCCTAGGCCTCCCGGACGGGTCGGGGGGGGGTGGTGGCTGGGAGCAATTTGATTGCTCCCCCCGTCCCCCCCGTGCGGCTCCGAGGCCTCCCGGAGGGGGCGAGGGCAGCAGGGAGCGATGCGATCGCTCCCCGCCACCCCCCACAGGTACTGCGATCCCACGATATAGTGGGACCGCAGTACCTGATCCGCAAAATGGCGGGGAGTGACTGTAGATAGATAGATATTCAGTTACATTCAGAAGAGTTAAAATATGAAAAAGAGGAAGAGAGAGATCAACCAAAGCGACCAAAAGGAAAGTGACAGGAAGAAGAGGACAGGGAATTTGCTTTAAACCCAGGGGAAATGGCCTTGTTTAGTGGCAGAACGTAGTCACTTTAGTTTGTGAAAACTTCCTACTAGCACTACTGCTGCCTAGTGTTGGGTTGTATGCAAGATTGTTACCATGCCAACAGTGTCTTCTTTCATTTTCTTCTGGCTGAATTCTCAACTTGAAGGGGGCTTGGTACACACTTCCTGGCTTTCCTACATAAATGATAGCAACTCTAATTCTTTAATCTTGAAAAGGCCTCTCAACATTTGCAAAAATAATAATAATAATGGAGTTTCCTATATGGAGCAGATGACGCCCAGCTGTTCCTCTGGCTCGGCTCACTAGCTGCTGACCACTGCACACTGCAAAGAGTAGCTTTCAGAAATATTTTGCCTGTTCCCAATGACAAGGAGTTCTGACATGTTAAGGTTTACACGACAGATTTCTGCACACTTCACTTATATTCCTTTAAAACACAACCTTTCCTTTGATGTGCATGAAAAGTTATGGGTAAGAAACCTTGGATGACTTCAGTCAAAGATCTTACCATCTTTCACAGAAATAAAAACCTTTCCAGAGCAGAGGTCTAGGGACCCACATTTTGAAAATACCTTTTCCAAAGGGGGAGGGGGAAGGGGCTTCAGCCATTTGTATTCATCAACATAATTGTCCCTTCTTCTCATCCTGCTCATTAGCACTGATTAGGCAACTTCCAAAGCCATCCTCCTATAAATCACACAAACCTTGATCTCTTCAGCTAAAATGAAATTAGCAGTTGGTGAAAGTCACATTCTGCTCCAGAGCGTCTGAAAAGGATAATTAGGGCTTATTTAGTTCTGCTTGATTTTATCTTCTGCTGTTCCTTGTACGTGTGTGTGTGGGGGTGGGTGGGGTTATGTATGTTTGCTTCTATATATATCTAATATATTTTCCTTTGATATTAACTATGTTTGCTGGAAGTTGTATAAAGGAAATATGTTATGTTGATGATTGATTATTAGAATATCTACCTTGTACTTCCTGGCTTTGGCAGTGGGAGAAGATGCATCTTGCAATAGGAATCTATACTTTTCTGTGGTTTGCAATGTGCATTGGTGAAACAAATTTGTACACAAAATCATGGCATTTGAACAATACTGTAGAAGGATGTCTTTAAAAACCCCAGTAAGGACTCTATAATAAAATGAAAATAAAAAAGAACAGGAAAAAAAAAGAAAACAAGAAAAAAGAAAAAGAAAAAGAAGTATTCTGCTTATATACCAACCCATAGCACTTCAAGCAGTCTCTGGGTGGTTTACAATTTAATTATGGATACCCTAATTCTTTAGGAAAAAAAGGAAAGGTGCAAAATGCATACCTTACGAAAACTTTGCCAGAGCCATATAGATGTTCAAGTAGGAAGGCATTGTATTAGTTGCGTGTAATTAACTGTTTTTATTACCACACAGATGACTTGAACGAGAGATAGGAGAGTCACACACACTGCTTGTAAAGTTCAGAATCCTGAACTTTATTTTTAAACCGTAATAATCCCCCTCCTATCACGATATGTGATATGAAAATTTGCAATATGCGGATGCTGGGTCAGGTTGGAACTGGGGGCATCTCTGGGGCTTCCTACATTTATCTGAGGCCTGGTGCTGCCCCAATTGGGCTTCCCGGGCCTGTCAGAGGCCTCAGAAGTGGTTTCCGGTGATCTGGATGTCACTTCCTGTTCGCCAGAAACCACTCCTGGAGTCTCCAACAGGCCTGGGAAGCCCGTCAGAGACCCTTTCAGGGCATTGCCAGGCCTGGAGTAAGTGCAGGAGGCCTCAAACAGGCCCAAGCAACTTACCCCAGGGGAGCCTTACCTTTCATATACTGTGGTCCTGCTATATGCCGGGACCACAGTATATGAACTGCAAAATGGTGGGGGACCACTGTATATCAGATTCCTTCTTGTTTGAAATGGTTTTCAAATGATATTTCTTTTCTACCACACTGATTATGAATAGTCAACATTCTCATGGGATAAATTTTTTAAAAAACTAGGTTTTGATTAGAAAATCAGGAAAAAGAGTTATGATGTTTTACCACCCTTTACGATAATTTTCAATTGTTGAAAAAGAAATAATACAAAACTGCCTTCAGGTAAATCGCAATTAATTTTCCATGTCAATGTGCCAATTACAGTTGATGTGCAAATAAATATCTAATTATGTTTGCAATGGCATCATACATTGAAATTTATATCAGTGGCTCCAGCCATTTGCCAGCATTTGCTGTTACATACATAGGCGTCTCCCCACTCACTCACTCACTCACTCACTCACTCACTCACTCACTCACTCACACACACACACACACACACACACACACACACACACACACACACCAGTAATGCTGCCCTTTCTTGTAAAAAATCAGTTACTGGTTCTCTCTCTCTCTCTCTCTCTCTCTCTCTCTCTCTCTCTCTCTCTCTCTCTCTCTCTCTCTCTCTCTCTGTGTGTGTGTGTGTGTGTGTGATCAATAGTTGTGGAAGTGATTTTTAAAAAATATACAGTATTTTACAAAGAAACTGTCACTTTTGACTAGAGATGGGCACGGAACAAACAATTTTTTGCATTTTTGTTGTTCGTTTTTTGTTTTGTTACACAACGAAATGACAAACAAAATTTGTCCCTAAAATGAAACGAAACGAACAGAAACGTGGGGATTTTGGTCGTGCGTTTCATTTCCGTTACTGCAATGAAGTGACCGGCTTTAAATGCTAAAATAAATCATTAAAAATTGGAATGAATGGTAATGAAACAAAATGAAACAGTAACAAAACGAAAATGAATTTTTCGAAAAATTTCACGAACAACGGAAACGAATCAAAACAGACCTCTAAACAACAAACGACAAACGAAACTCCATTTTTTCTATTCGTGCCCATCTCTACTTGTGACGTCTTTAGCTTCTACTGTTGCATTTCTATGTTGAATTGCAGACCACCTATGAATGCATCTAGCTTATTGGAAGTTCATGAAAGGATTATTAGAAGTGGCAGGAAAGAATATAGTTCTAAGCTAAATATTGATTTAAAAGACCTGGATCTTTTAAAAACCAAATCTTAAGCTATAAAGACCATCTTGCAGGTGTGGACCTAATGAACAAAGACTCTTCCAGTGGGGAATATAAAGAAAAAGCTGTAATCATTACCACAGCTTTTGATTAGGCTAATAAGGAGGCAAGTTATCTTTCAGTGACTACTAGAGATGGGCACGAAATGGAAATATAGCTTTTTATTTCATTTATTTTGTAGTTTTGTTAGTAATGAATTTTTAAAGTACTTTTGTTACAAGAAGAAATTAAACAAAACAAAACACTATGCTCCCCTGGGTTCTATAGGCAACAATATGGCAAGGGAGGTTCCTCAAGTTCTTCCTTATAAGCCCCTGAAATTTTGAGAGGTTTGGAGGTTCAGGGGTCTGAGTTATTAAGCTCCAAAGTGGGTGCCCCTAGGAAAATAATAATTCTAGATTGAATTGGGAAACCACAATAGCCCCCCTGCATGTGAGCGATTGTCGCTTGGCTTCCAATTCCCAATTCAATTTAATCCCGAGTCAAGGTGAAAGGGGACGGAACTGGAGTCATGTTTTAAAACATCAATTCATTCTCTGCCAGCTTCCCTTTGAAGTTTTTATTCAAGACATAGACACCCTCAGCTCAGCCACAATGTCTTGTAGGAAACTGAAACGTCCATTTCCCCTATTGGGCTACTGAACCTTGTCATCCAGATGTCAAATTTGAATTACTCTTTTATAGAGAAAATAAGACTGATTTAAGTAGAATGCTAAAGGGCACTGCTGGCATGTTATACCATATTAGATATGTTGCAACTCTTAGGTTTATCATTGTAGATATTAGATCTTGTACCAAGTATGTTGCATTAGATGTCTCAGATTGGGTATTAGGCATAATATCTAATACAGTATATTATGATGCACAGTTCTACCCATTGATACAGTGGTTAGCATAAAGTCCATGGCTACATGGTCTAGTCCTTGTCCCTTCTATGGTATATGCATGTTTCAATAGATAGATAGATAGATAGATAGATAGATAGATAGATAGATAGATAGATAGATAGATAGATAGATAGATAGATAGATAGATAGTTATTTTTTTTTTTCATGTGCCCTTTCTCTGTCCCCATTGTTAACAGCAACAGCTAAGGCAAAAGTATCCTAGTATATGCATTGCCTTCTGTTCATTTTGCAATTTTGTTCCAACCAATCCACTGTGTGGCCAACTGCTGCTGCTGCTGCTGCTGCTGGATAGCTAAGTGGCTTAGACATATGGTATTGGCTATGGAGCCAGAGGTTAGGAGTTAAAATCTCACTGTGCCTTCTTGACAGGGTCTAGGCTCAATTATCCACAGGGTCTCTTCCAGCTCTTCAGTTCTGAGATTAACAAGAACAATATTCTGGGAAACTGTGACACAGTGAAGTGTAACTGATGTGCTCCAGATGTCAGTCTCTTGGCTCCCTTCAGGGGAGATTTCCTTTTAAATGGGGGCAGGCACTAGAACTTACAGAGGTCAATACATGTCCCCCAATACAAAAAACACACCCTATATTTCAATATAATTTTATTGCAAAGTACTCTTGTTTTCTGGCTCTGAATGAAACATATCTGAGTGTTTCACTTGCCAATATCTCTTTCCTCATGGGACATTGCAATACCCTGATATGCAATGGGATTCTCACTAAGGTCTGAAAATACCCTACAATGCCAGCCTTTCCCTGAATTCCTTATCACCCTCTGATGGCAGACATTCTGTCAGCATTTTAATGAAACAGCAGTGCCCCAAATTAACCAAAGTGGATAAGTGGTACTGCAGGGTAGCCCCAGTCACACAACAGGCTGTTCTAACACACATACAACTAGTAATTTTAAAGTAATCCTTGCCATTCTGTCTTATGAAGCCTTGGGTTTATTTTATTTCATTTTATTTTATTTCATTTTATTTTATTTTATTTTATTTTATTTTATTTTATTTTATTGTTGGCAGAATAGCCTCTCTCTTAGCAAGGCAGGATAGGTCAAAAATGGTGGTGCACAGGGAAGTGAAAGGCAGTTGGAAAATTTAATCATAAATGACAATGTTTGCTGTTGAACAGACCTAATCCCCAAATATTGATGGGTCTAAAAAAAACCCTGAATAAAAATAGAGTAAGTACAAACAGAACTAGAAAACTTTACTTCATAATTAATTAGATGCACAAAATTAGTTGTACTATGCACTTTACGGTGTGGTGGTGGATTAAGCCCCAGCACACACCTTAATAGAGCAGCCATATAAGTAAGATTCTTTATTTTCTTTTAATTCCTTTTAATTCCATTAAAATGTATGGCTCCGCAGCGGGGCTGCGCTATGTGGAGTGCCTTTGCCCCCCCTGTCCGGGAGCCTCACGAGACTCACCCAGGTCTTGCTGGAGCCCGGGGGATCCGAGCCCTTATAAGGGCTGGCCACGTGGTCCCTGGCCTCTTTTGGCGACCGGCTTTGCCTGCCCACCCACCACATTTATGCAGCAGCATGAGTTCGTCTGGTCGCTTCGGGGCCGGATAGGAATTTTTGACCCGGATGCACAATTGGCATATAGCACCCGGGGATTTTTCGCCTATCCCATACTGCTGTGGCACGATGGGCATTCCCGATAGGACGTTGGTTTTGGTCACTTGGGGCGGTAGTGTGGGGTACGGAGAGGCAGTAGGCAGTCAGGTCTCAAATTCCCTGCAGGACCATCCACTCTCATGGCGTTGCGGATCCGAGATCACAACGCTGGGGGGGGGATGTACGTGGAGGGCCCACCGGACTGGCAGGCACAAATGGCGCGCCTGGACAGCCTGGCTGGGGAAATGGGACCTTGCTGGCCGAGGCCGCCCTGTCCACGGACAGGACTACCTCGGGGCTATTGACTCGCCCAGATATGCTGCCAGTGAATGGGGTCCTTGGCGACTCAAAGGAACAACTTTCAACCCGCACTACAGCAGGCCCCCTGTTTGAAGTTGTGTTTGTTGAACTTGTTAATAAAGTGGCCCAGAGTTTGTGCCCAATACCCTGTCTCGCGTGGTCATTCCGGCATGGGGGAGCAATGTCGCATTGTTGCTGAACAGCAGTTGATGCTCTGTTTCTACCTATGGTAGTGTTTTAAAACATGGATGGCAAATGACAAATACAGAGGTGGCCCTACTTAGAACAGGTCCACTGAAATCTTGCCTATTAAAAGTTGGCACTTACTAACACCGTCCACGTCTTTCACTGTGACTCTTTTGGTATAACCTATGTTGGATTTTCCCAATGACATCTACACCTTCAAATTTTTATAAAGCAAATTAAGGAATAGCTGGCTGCTGATTTTTCTAGCTTTTCTTTTTATTTGAGTCATTATAAAGTAGCTGCCTCAATGCCCTAAGCACATTCAATCTCGCCTGATTTTGGAAACTAAGCAGGGCCGGCCCTGGTTAGTACTTGGATGGGAGACCACCAGGGAATACCAGGTGCTGTAGGCACCTGGAGTAGGAACTGGCAAACAACTCCAGCATCCTGCCAAGAAAACTCCATGGAAATGGAGTCACAAAGAGTCGGACACCACACACACACACAATGTGATTTAGTGGATTGATGTTTTCTTCATTTTACATTTCTTTTTTCATTTCTAAGTAATTCTAATGGAATGGAAAAGCTCAAAAACAAAAGAGATATTGAACTCAGTTGAACTTGGGGAACCTGAATAAAACACAACTATTTCAATCAGAGCTCCATGTTCAGAAGTGGGTGTGTGGGTGTGTTGTGTCGTTATAGTCATGACCGACTCTTCGTGACTCCATGTCCATGGAGTTTTCTTGGCAGGAATACTGGAGCGGCTTGCCAGTTCCTACTTAATTCCTTCCTTCCTTCCTTCCTTCCTTCCTTCCTTCCTTCCTTCCTTCCTTCCTTCCTTCCTTCCTACCAACTTGAACAGATTATGGAAAGTAATTGTGGACATTCTAACTCTATCTAATAATATCCACATATTGGGAGAATAACCACATTTTAAAAAAAACTATGCTCTTGTTAGGATTGCTTGGTTAGAACATCCCAACTGGACTACTCTAATGCGCTCTATGAGGAGCTACCAATGGAAAGTCTCAGGAAACTTCATTGCAATGGCCAGATTGCTGACTGGGGCAGGTTACAGAGATCAAGATTACACCCCTACTACAGCAATTCCACTGGCTGCCAATCAGCTATCGGACACAAATCAAAGTGCTGGTTTTAACCTACAAAACACAAAATGGTTTGGGTCCAAGCTACCTCAAAGATGGAATCTCAAGGTATGAACCACCTCAGATGCTAAGGTCATCAGGAGAGGCCTTTCTTTCCATCCCACCACCTTCACAGGTGCGTCTCATATGAACACATGAAAGAGTCTTCTCTGTTGCTGCTCCCAGACTTTGGAACTCCCTCCCACTGGAGGTCAGGACTTCCTCGTCTCTGCTGTCTTTCTCGAAGCAGGCAAAGAACTTCCTTTTCAGGCAAGCTTTCCCTGAATGAGGGACTACCTACTATGTGACTTTTGTATGGATTCCCATGCATGATTCCATTGACTCATTTCATAAGAACACCAGTAGTTTCCACCCCTCATAATGGATTCCCCCCTTTTTGAATGCTCTTTGTAGCTTTAATGTTACCTTTTAATATTCTAAGATGCTTGTTCTAATTCCCTGTTCTTAACTTGAATATATTTTAAATGTTCTGGGCTGTATATAGTCCCTCATTATTGTAAGCCACTTTGGGTCCTTTTCCAAGGAGAAAGTATTCAAAATTAAATAAATAAATAAATAAATAAATAAATAAATAAATAAATAAATAAATAAATAAATAATGATATTCATGAGGACGCGCAGAGATAATTAACCAGGATAGTGGGCATTTCTCATTAGCTTTTGGGCCCAATTCCAAATGGTGATCTTTTTAAAATCTATGCTTTGCAGGCTCAGGCTTGTCCTGAATTCATCCAATCTGTAAAGTGAAACAGGCTCCAGTAGATGTTTCCTCATGGCAATTTGCAATGTGGCAGAACTTGTGTTACTTCTGGAAGCATGTGGCTATGCCTAGGCCATAGTTTAGTACTATGTTTCATGCACAGCATTTTCCTCTTTTTCTTTCTTATCTTTCTCCCTTTTTTGTTACTTTTGGTTTGGTTTGTTGGTTTGTTTGTTTGTTTGTTTGTTTGTTTTGAAAAATAACTAAAAATGGAAGCATGTGGCTGAGGCATGTAATTTCTCCTCTCTCGTTGTACTTGTTTTTCTCCATTGAATCAAAGGGGCATTGGTAAATCAACAGTTATGTAAGTGCTATAATTTTAATTCAGTGGATTTATTCTAGTTGGGTCTAACTCTGGGATTTAACTCTACATATTTAACGTGTTTTATTATTTACTGGCTTAGAGATTTGCAAAGTGACATAGAAAGGTTTTAAATTGATACCCTTTGAGTGCATAATATATAATGTTTTATATACTATTATAATGCATATTGAGTATAATAAGTAGAAGTATAATATTAGTTTTGGAAATACATTGACAGTTGACATTTAAAAGATAAGTTACAGGGAATACTATTCCTTTTTTTCTCAGGGTCTTTAACATGATTTATTCCTAGATGTCATGAGACACAACCCTAACTCACCATGATGGTGAAAGGCCAGCTGAATAGACATTAGGTCAGCTGAGGCTGTGCTGAATCCATCCCTTTCCAACCTAGAGATGGTGCTGCTAATTACTTAGTAATTACTGCTCATACTTACTGTGCTCTTACTATGTTCTGGAATAGTTGCTCTTTCCCTAGGCTGGAACTTGGCTTTCTGCTGTCTCCCCCCCCACACACACACACACTTTTAGGCATTTCTCTTGGGAGACTTCAGATCTTTCTGCACGCAGCTCATGAGAGATCAGCTGGCAGAAGAAGGTCCTATCAGCAGGAAGAGATTTCTACTGGCATAAGGGGATTTCTTACAGCCAAATATACTTCTGCCTATTTCTAAATACTTACAAGTTGCATATCTTTCGAGGCAGTGTGGTACTGTTCATTGGTGGCAGGAAAAACAAGAGAGTTATGTGGAATATTGAAGACTAAGTGACGAAACACAGTTATTACAGCATAGTTTTTCTCCACTAACATTCACTTTATGCAGTGCAACAGCAGAGTGAGCACTATTCCCCAAAGGCTTTACGCAGTCCAACATTTCTCTGTCTTTAGATGTGCAAAACAAAGGAAGGGCTTGGAATTCTAGATTCCTTGTAATCCTGGCCCTTCAGTTACAGCATGCAAAACTTTTGCCTATTCTGACAGACGAAAGAGGTCCCTCTGCTCTGTGAAGTGGATTTTCGGAGGATCTGAATGTCAGCTTGGTAGAAATATGCTGGATAAGAAGTACAGACCAAAGATTTCAGTTTTGTGACCAGACATATGATGTCTATGTCTGCAGCCAACTGGCACCTCAACTCCAGAGCCAGTGTTCCATATACTGACCCATCCACTCAAAATGTCCAAGGTGTGCACAATAGAAAGATCTCACACTCTCATTTTATTATTGCAGGCAGGGGCTTTCCGCTCGGTGAGACCCGCAGCCATGGGCCGCCGCCCCACACGTTGGTATCGATACTGCAAAAACAAGCCTTACACCTAGTCCCGCTTTTGCAGGGGAGTTCATGATCCCAAAATCAGGATTTTTGATCTGGGCAGAAAGAAAGCCAAGGTTGATGAATTTCCACTCTGTGGACACATGATGTCGGATGAATATGAGCAGCTGTCATCTGAAGCTCTGGAGGCTGCCCATATCTGTGCCAACAAGTACATGGTGAAGAGTTGTGGCAAGGACAGCTTCCACATCCGCATGGGCCTGCATCCTTTCCATGTTATTCATATCAACAAGATGTTATCATGTGCTGCAGCTGATAGGCTCTAAACTGGGATGCGTGGAGCTTTCGGTAAGTCTCAAGGCCACATCGGCTAAGTCATCATTGTCGATTCATACCAAAGTGCAGAACAAGGAGCATGTAACTGAAGCACTACGCAGAGCCACGTTCAAGTTCGCTGGTCGCCAGAAGATCCACATTTCCAAGAAATGGGGCTTCACCAAATTCAAAGCTGACAAATTTGAGGAAATGGTGGCTGAGAAGCGCCTCATCTCAGATGGCTGTGGGGTTTAATACATCCCCAACAGGGGCCCTCTGGACAAGTGGCAGGCCCTTCATGCCGCATGAGTGCCTGATCAGTCTGTAGGCTGTTTGTTCAGTATGCACAATCCATAGATGGGAGCTTCATTTGTATCCAACAGTACAGTCTGAGCAAAATGACTTATAGAAATAGTCTTTCTTTCCATTGAAGAAATCCATTTTACCCCCTCTTACTTTTTTAGTTGCATTCTAATTATGTAGCTACAGCAATGCAGCCTCTCTCTGACCTTAGCTATACCTCAGCTACTTTCGCTAGCAGTAGCAACCAGTCCCGCAAATAGTTAGATCCAGGGATGTTAAAAAATACCCAGCAGATTTCTCATTCACAACAGTTTTCTGTTCTCAAACTGCTAAGACTGATTCCTGCACCAGAGATGCAGGGGTGTAGCTAGGGTTTTCAGTGCCCAGGGACAAAATCAGTTTTCATGCGCCCTCCTGCTCTTCCCCCAACCGCTGGAAGAGGCCAGCCAGTCTCCTTCCACCCAGCCCGACCTCGCAGGGCTGTGAGGATGAGAGGGTAGGGGAGCGGTAAAAGGCACAGAGCCCCATTGAAGGGCTGGCAGGCAGCCGCCAATGGAGGGGTAGGTGTGTGCCCGCCTGCCTTGGCAAGCTCTTTGCATGATGAGAGGAGGGAGGGAGGGAGGGAGGGAAGGGGGCCAGTGGATGTTAGGGAAGGCGGGGTCTGGGGCCCACGTCCTCCATTCTATGCACTGGCCAGCCAACTCGGTTGTCCATCCGCCTCCCAGGTGGCTTGAGGGATGGCACCTTCAGACCCCAAGGGACGTGCCTGCCCTCACCAGGCCACCGCCATTCTCTTGCTGGTGCTGGCGCTGGCGCTAGTGCTGGCGCAGCTGGTGCAGCTTCTTGGCTCCGGACTCTGTCTCCGCAGTGCCTGGCAGCCCAGCCCAACCTCAATTGGACTCTCTCTGTGCCCTGGGGCTAGAGCCCCTCCTGCCCCCACCCTAAATAGGCCCCTGCAGAGATGTTTCTTGGATTCCCACCAAAATGAGACCTCAGTTTGCGTTTCCCTTCCTTTTCTTCCCCTCATCTTTTCCTTATCTTTTTATGGAAAAATATGCCAAATTCTGCACAGCTCCTTATCCTTTGTGCTCAATCTTGTACATAAAATATGCAGAACTGTAGTAATTTTGCACAGACAGATGCTTATTAAGTAACTATGAAACACCCAAGAAATCTCACAGCCTAGTACACCTGCATATACAGAAAATGTTTACTACAGGAAGAAAAGCTTTTTCCCCCTCAACTCAGAGCCCAGTTCCACTTGGGGGGGAAAACCATTGTTGAATCAATTTTGATATGTTTTATATCAATGTAGAAAAAAGGTGAATGCACAACGTATGTGGAAGGCTAGATTATTTTGACAGGGAGTTGGGGGTTGTTGTTGTTGTTGAATGACAGCAAGGCTTTGTTACTCTTCTGCCAGAGGGTTATTTATTTTAACACTGATCTCAAAGTGATTTAATTTCTAGTCATATGTGAACCACTTTGTTGTCATTTCAGATCCCCCTCCCATTTTTTACTTTACCACTTTAGTGGGCCTCAGGCAGCTCCAAAGAGAGAGCGAGATTTGTTTGGAACTGTGGGAGGGAGGGAGGGAGGGAGGGAGGAGAAATGGAGGGGGAGGACAAGAAGGATCAAGCTCTCAATTCATTTCAATAATATGCCCACATTTTCAAGTTTCTTCCTGAGAGCAAGAGGCTATGACAATCCTAACCCTAAACAGTCCCATCTAAAGTCATTTGATTTCAGTTGAGGGATCCACTTCTCATTCTGTGCAGGATAAGTGGGTGAGTTAAAGATTAGGTCTGATGTTCTCTTTCCCCCTGAAACCTGGTATAGGGACAGGAAAGATTCCATTCTTCCTGCATTCCATTTGCTTCCTGTTCCTTCACAATCACATGTGCAAAGAAATGAATTCATTGGAACTGCTGATGGAGTGTATATCGCAGAGTTGAGCAAACATTGCCTAGGCTTCTTGTGTCAATTACAGCCAGAAAGGTAGCATATGTCCTTATATGACCCTGACTGCATTAAAGTCAATAAGGATAATGCTTGAAAGCTGTGAGGGATGGAAACAGTCTTACTATAACAAGGTTTGATTTATTTTATATTTGCATGACGGATCAAAGCCAAGCATACCATCTGTTGTCAAGGAAGAAAAGTTGTTGCCGTTTGCACACTAGATAGCTTTTGAAAGCTTGCTGCATCTCAGAGGATGTTGGTCCTGGTCCGATTCTTTTATTTACTCCAGCACTGTGGCTAGAAATGGCATGGACTGCCCTTTCTAGCTTGCACAGGATTTCTCTTATCCTTCAGCAACAGCTACAGTAAATAGTGATACCAGCATTAAAAACCGGCATGCCAAACGCCTCTTTCTTTAAAGCAAGGCTGGGCAGAATACCAAATGCATTGTCTTCATCAGGATTGGTATGTTCAGTGGCAGAGAAGAGAATGGCTTATTCCAGTAAGTGCTTTTAAAAAAAAATTCTTGAAGATTGCCCCAGTAGGTCCTCCTATCCACACAGGGGGTATCCCTCCCAGGGAGAAAATTGATGGACTCCATTTGTTTTGCTGAAAGAAAATACCCTTCAGGATTTAGTTCGTGGACTAATGGGCAGGTGAATCTGTTTCTACTTTGTTAAGTCTGAAAGTCTTTTGTCAGTTTTGGGAGGCATTTCCTCTGGCATCTGTTGATTTGCAAAGGTAAAGACTAAACGATTAAGGCTGTAATCCTCAATGTTTTTGTCTGATTTTACCAAAGATTTATTTGAAGACATGGCTTGGAAGATGCGTCCTGTAGAATGGATTAAACATGTTTTATTAAGAGGAAGAGAGAAAAAAGGGGAGAGGGAAAAACCCTGAGAGACACAGAGATTATGTTTCTGGAGTTTATTCAGCCACTGACCAGGCATTGTTAGGTACTTCCACAGTGCTCTATTTACAGATATCATATTTTGCCAGCTCTGTGAAAAATGGCCATATGGTGATGAGTTGACCATGTGGTTACCCATAGGGAGGAGGAAATGATAATACGAACTGCCCCATAAAACTTAAGATGCCAGGGTGAAAGCATTGGGTGCTCTAAAATGGTCCCTGGTTACGTAGGCCTCTTCTCGTGAATATTTATTTATTTATTTATTTATTTATTTATTTATTTATCTGTGCAGTTTATGCAGTTTATATGCCACACACTACCCAAAGGTATCTGGGCCACTCACAATTCAAAATTAAAATGAACAATTAAAAGCAATTAAAACATTACAATACAATACAATACAATACAATTAAAATATGTTAAAATGCAATATGATTATGTTTTCCCTTCCATACTTTCCAAACATGGGAAGGTTGCAGGTGGAGGACCCTGCATACATCTCTGTTCCTGTCCAGAACAGATTCAGTTACTGAAAGTCTGAAACAAGACTTCTTTTTCAGGCGTTTGCCTGAATCTATAAATTCCTAGCAGGGATGTTCATTGACACAAACATCAGCACTAGGTGGACATCAGTTAGATGTTCATATCCAGAGCCAACGATCTGAAGGAGACTCTCTAGACAGATTGTGCTCTCACCCTTCATCAGAGCAAGAACAGAGATGAACTTTACTGACATGCTTTTCTGAACACAAGTAATGTCTCCTTTTTAGACCTTCATGTTCAACAAGGTCCATATGAGGAGATGCTTGGGGCAGCATATGTGTGTGTTTTTTCCACTGCCATTCACATAAGCATGCTGGCACTTGCATAGCACAAGAGAGAAAGCAAGCTGCTTCAATTAAAGAAAATGCTAGCAGTACCCACAAGGAATGTAGGTTTTATATGTACTATATTTCTGGAACTTGAATAGTGAAAATTCGGCGTGCAGGACTGGAGGCTTAGAAGGTAGCTGAAGTGAGTAAAATATCTCTCCCCCTATCCCATATACTTCATTTCATTTCCAAATGCTGGGGAATTTTTTTTAAAAGTACCACTCAGGCTTCCATCGTCGGTGCTTAATAATCAAAAGATAGACCACTATAAAATGTATTTACCTGCACTTGTTATTTCGAAAACCTTACAGCTTTAACTGACATAACAAGATTATGAATAATTATTTAAAACTGGCCACATTCTTGAGATGTTTGTAGCTGCAATTAAAAAAAAACCTTTAAAGTTCCTTTCTCCATTCTTTGATCTCTGCTTGAGAGATAGAAGTGTCAAGCCAGACATCTATCCTGATAGATAATTGTCTTGTGACTGTATTGACCAAATTAATAACCTGATCTAACTTACCACTGATCTTTTTTCCCCCATAGTTTGTGTTGACCTATCTGGCACAATTAGTCAAGCACAGTATGTGACATAAGTGTGAATTAATTCTGTTCCTTGTGAGAGACAGATGGTACAAGCAGTAGCCATTGGCACTGCTACATACAGCAGACTGTCACTATTTTTATTGCGGTTTTACTGGATGAGGAATTATTTACTATAACCACAAATATATTGCTATAATTTAGACAGAATTTAGTCAAAATTACTCTTTCAAAAGGAGTTGTGGAAGCTGAGGAAGTCAACCTGAGAAATGATTCATATTGAGCAGGAGTGGCCAAAGCTTGCCTGATGCCTATGGGAAGAAACAAACATGGCTTCTCTATCTTCCATCTCATTCTTTTGACTCCCCTCCTCACTCTCTACACAGTCCACAGGAGGATATATCACAGGAGTGAAGGAGGAAGTCACATTGGACAGGTATGAAAGGACAGGTTTTTTTTGCCTAAACATGAGACACGGGGGCCCTGGAATAACACTGGAGGGTCAGTTTTCATTATCTCCTCTCCCTTTCACCCAGATTACATTTTTCCCTTCAGCAGACCCTTTTCTCTCCTTGGCCTACTTGATCTTTATTAATATACTGCCCCTCTTTCTTGAAGCACTTCTTTTATTTCCTTGTATGGAGGGATGTGACATGCCTAGGTGAAAAATATACATTTTTTTCTGCAGGGCTACTCATAACATTAACACTGCAAAGGCACGTGGTCTGTACTGAGGTAGTGGTGAGGGATGACACTGGCTACTTTGACTCCTTCACTGCTCCATTCCCTGAGGCTGCCACCTCAGAGAGCCCCATGTCAGGATTTGAGTCTGTTTGGAATAAGCCTTAGTGAATATCAAATGTTAACTAAGTCCTTGCCACATCTACAAATACCATGCTGCGTCTATTTAAAAAAAAGTCACAGAATCATGTTTCAAAAGCAAAAACAAAGTGTTCTGCTTATATACTGCCCCATAACACTCTGGGCAAGCTACAATTTAATTATGCAGGCTACACATTGCCACCACCACCCAGCAAGTTGGGTACTCATTTTACTGACCTCGGAAGGATAGAAGGCTGAGTCAACCATGAGCCGGCTACCTGGGAATGAACCCCAGGTCATGAGCACAGTTTTAGTACATTCATGAATATGTGAAACAATGTTAGAGAGAAAACATTTTAGATGAAGGAAAACTTTAGACTGGCAAAACAATAGTTTAGATTATTTTTAAAATAATTACAGTAGATAGATCTTTACGGTTGTTAACCAAATCAAAAGAATTACAGTGTTTTTAAAAGTTCTGTGAAAGGCTTAATAGAAAAGGTTGAAATGAATTTCCTAGTTTCTCTGTATCAAAATATTACAGCCCATGTCAAATTAACTTATAAAGCTGTGTTAAAATTGTTAACACATTGGACCACTCCTCATTATAGGGACAAAATAAATAAATACTCCTACACTTATTACAACTAGAGATGGGCACGACTCAAAAAAATGGTGTTTCATTTGTCGTTTGGTCGTTTAGGGGTCTGTTTTGGTTCGTTTTTGTTTTCGTTATGTTTTTTGCAAAAAAATTCATTTTCGTTTCATTAGGTAACGAAACAAAAAAACAAAAACGAAAATGAAAAATTGCTGTTTCGTTAGCATTCTTTTTAGTTCAATGCATCTGCTGCAACAAACACAAAACACGGCAAATTTGGTCGTTTCGTTTTCATTTTCGTTTTGTTTTTTTAAAAAAATTCATTTCATTTTCATTGCATAACGAAACGAAAAAATCGAAAACGAAAACGAAAAATCGCTCATTTCGTGCCCATCTCTAATTACAACACTACATTATGTCTTGTACAGGAAGGTGACATGATGAAGCTATATTTATGACATTCTCCTGTTGTTGAGTGTAGGGCTGGAAGTCAACTTTTATTGATAAAAAAAGATTCTTGAATTGTGTATTAAACAAAATATGTTCTTGAAATATTGAGACAGTGAGGATGTTGCAAGAAATTAAAGAGAGAAAGTGAAAGCAAAAGAAAGAGAATAAAAATGAAAGGGGGAAGGAACAGTAGAAATGAGCATGCATAGGTTCAAGTGCTCACTTGCTAAACTAAGCATGTTCAGAATTTAGGAGTTACATTACTTGAATGGAGTGAGAAGGAAGAGGAGCTCTGGATACAATGACGAAAGGTGCTGGTGATCAAAACGACACCTTTCTACAATATCTGGTGGTTTTAAGGAAACTCTGGAGACTTCAGGAAATGGTTGGTAGATTATTTTAAACTAGTTAGTGCTCAGAGCAAAAGATCTTGGTTTTCATCAGATGATTAGAGATATTCTTGCATTTGGAATATGGGTAAAGAAAGACTCACGAAACCCATGTTGTGTGTTGTGTCTTTACTGTTGTGGCCGACTCTTCACAACCCTATGTCCATGGAATTTTCTTGGCAGGAATACTGGAGTGGTTTGCCCATTCCTACTCCAGGCGCCTACAGCACCTGGTATTCCCTAGTGGTCTCCCATCCAAGTACTAACCAGGGTCGGCCTTGCTTAGCTTCCAAAATCAGTCGAGATCTCAGAAAATACACTTCTTGTTTCATCCAAATCACAGTTTCCAATTTCATCCAAACAAGTGGAAGGATAAATTCTTGGCTAGCATGTGCTTTAAAGCAACCTGGCAACTATGTCTTTTTGGCTGTTTTATTCTAGAATAATGGCACATTATTTTGCAATATGAATTGTAGGCATGGTGGTCTTAATCCAGACTGGGACTAGGATACTCAAACAAACACTACCATGGGTTTAAATCTAGACTAGACCCCCTACACTTACTTATGAGTAAATAGGACAATAAAGGGAGAAAGGTGTTGCTTATATACCACCCCATAGTACATAAAGTACTTTCTGGATGGTTTAACAGTTAAGTATGCAGACTGCACATTTCTCCCCACCTTTTCAGCGAGCTGGATACTCACTTTATCAACCTTGAAAGGACAGAAGGCTGAGTCAGCGGTGAGCCAGCTACCTGGGATTGAACCCCAGGTTGTGAGCACAGCTGTAGCTGCAGTAGAGCCATTTGACCACTGTGCCACAAGCCTGCTTGTTGTTTATATATTTTGGTCATATATTTTGTTAATCCTAAAGAGGAAGTAAGTTAGCTGGATTGTGTAAAATGAATGGGGGAAGTTGCATAGATATCCAAAGTTTGCTAATACAATGTGAAATATGTTGGCATTACATATGTACCAAACCTGAATGTTTCTGTGGGTACTTGGAGAAGCACTCTCCAAGGCCCAATAATCAATTACATCTTCGGTTGCTGCTCATTAGTGCCATTAATTTATAAGCCGTAAATTTTCATTTTAATTATGTATATTGTGAAGAGTGGATAATGCAAGCAGGTAAAGGAAATGAGCAGTGAATGAAAAGTTACCAGCTCTTAATTATGCAAATCAGAATCACTGTGAATAAATTATATTTTGAATCAGTGTGCTTAGAACTGGACAGAAATGAAATGTAAACTAAGATTGCTTTGGCTCTAATCCATCTAATCTTATTTTCCATGTGGGAAAAGGGAAAAGTCCCTTTTTGGATTACAATTCCCATAATGCTGGGTTATTCTGGCAATATCTCCTATCTTTGCCCTTGACCCAATGGATAATACCATGGATGCTGGTGGCATTGTGTTGTTTACCACTGCATGCTGACCAATATGCCATGTCTGTTCAGCAGAAGCCCCCAAACACACCTCAGAAACACCCAAAGAAGAAGAAATGTAGTAAGGGTAAGAATGAATGGGAATAGCATTCTGAACTCGAAACATAGTTTATTCATCAGAGACTAAGCAGAAACTGTATAAAATGATATTGGAAAGAACGGGTTGCCATAGAATACGTATAGCCAGGAAAAGAGGCAATATGCTGACTTTCAGTTTTTTAACCTACATGAAACCTTGAATGACCCCAAGCACATAGCATGAGCTTCACATTTTCATCATGTCCTGTATGTTGTCATCTTCTTAGTTTTTGTCTACTCAAGTATGGAATGTACAAATGTGCCGTGTTGTGCGGCCACTAAAAACAGGAGCTAAAAGCTTTCTATGAAGAGCTGAAGTGAGATAGTAAGGAGCAGAAATCCTGTGTTTTCTTTATACTGTAATTGTCAACAATTCTGCCTATGATGCAGGAAAATGGAGCTCCATTTAATAGGAAAAGCAGTTCATACCTCATCCAATTAATGTCTCTTCCAAGCAAGAAAGTGTTGCTTCTTCTTATCTTTCCAGCAGGGTCAGAAGTGCAGCTGACGGCCCTTGTTTTCATGCAACAATTTGCCATTCATTATAATCACGGGCAGTGCAATCCTAGTTCAAAGATGCACTGGATGCAAGGAGCTAGCAGAATTTTTGCCAGAACAATACTCTTGTGCTATGCAGTTTCTTAGATCAGTTGCAGAGTGATCTACCCACAGAATTCTCTGCTGGCTATGATGTGCCAGCGGACGAACTAAAAAAGGGAGTGGGGAAAGATGGAACTAGCTCTCATGCTCGTATACCCCCACAAACACAGTTACAAGGCTGGCAGGAATTTAGGCCAGGGCAAGATTCGCTTTCGATGTAATTTTCAACATCACTATTGTGTGCATGATTTTGAAAGAGTACGGCTTGGGCAGTTTTATCATTGGCTCAGTTGGCCCTTGGCCATTCTCAACAGTTAGAATTGCATTCCTTCTTCAATGTATCACATTCTTTACCTTTTCCCCCTCCTCGTCACCACTCTCAGTTCCCCATGAACACCATATTTCTCAAACTATCCTCCCTGATCTTGCAACAACCAGGCAAAGGCATTAATTGGTCCACTAGAAGGCACATAGAAATTGCCACAATCCTTTTGATTCATGTAGGAAATCACACTAGAATAGGTTATTTTGAATCAATTGGGATGTATCGAGGATTCCTCAAATGTCCATTGGTTCAGTGGGCCTACTCCAGCTGCACAACTTGCTTTCAGGCGAGAATGAAATGCACACCAGACACATGGCTAAATACACTAATTTATTAATCCAGTGGCATCGATCACCACTTCCAGTTTTCCAAACTGCTTAGTGGCATAGGATGCAATTATTAACATCTTCTTTGCATGTGCTTCAGTTTATAGATGGCAGTCAGTTGTTTCTCAGAATTCAAACCATGCTCTGCCATCCCCTGCCTGTAGACAGGTGACTTGCTCAGTTCTATGGGTGTTTCGTTTTGGAAGGGGTCCGGTTCCAAAAATGAAACACAGCAGCACAGCTGCCATTTGGAACCAGGATCCAGCCTCTGGAACAATATCAGCCAGCCACTGATGTACCTTTGTTTGGGTCACATGGACAAAACTCCAATTAGGAAGCAGCCTGCAAGTCATATTTCCTTCTCCCTGGCACTGGCCAATCAGGAGCTGTGCAAGGACATGTATCATCCCACCTCCCTGTTTGATTGGCCAGTGCCAGGGAGAGGGAAACATGATGCATTGGAGGACCCCTTCCAAAACAAAACACCCATCTCTAATGGGGTGCACTCCTCATTCATTTCCAGGCTGCTGCTCACTTTAAGTTTTCTTTTGCCCCCCCCCTCTTTGATGCCAAAAAAAGGTTATCGGATTGATTTGATTTTGGCCTACTCCAGTGTGGCTTACTACACTAAACAGTACGCTTTTCAACTAGTTCTAATGCCAGCTAGTGTAAAAATTACTGTCTCCCCCCCCCTTTCCTCTTTTGTTATAAAAACCTTTTCTCTCCACTTTTGGCTGTCTCATAAGTGGACAGGAACACGAAAATGCTTTCATTTATTCACCATTGAATTTTTATTTTTACGCTGCTTTTTAGCTTGCATTATTCGGTTCTTTAAAAAAAACCTAGCAGGGCTCAGTGCTTTAAATGAAACAAACTGCATGAAGTAGCACAAAACACATAAATCTGAGATAGCACAGTGGTTGGCTTGTGGGACCATCGCTAGTTATTTCCCAGGTTGGCGATCAAGGAATCCTATTCCACTGCATTCTCTCTTGAGGCCTCAGCTCAGCATTGTTAGCACTGGACAAAAATAACCACTTTGCTGTTGGACTTGCTGTCTTGATAAATCTTTCGTACTTTAGAATAATGTTTACATCTGTTTCAATGTCCTTTCCCGCCACCCATCTGCTCCTCACATATATTTTATCTTTATAGAGCGTTCCGTTTTAATTGTTATACTCTTCCAATCTGCTGTATTTACTTCTACATTTAACTGCATTTACTGCCCCTTCTGTTACTTGATATGACTGACATCAAATTCCTCCCCCCTCCCCGATATCAAAGATTTCATAGACTCATAGATTCATATTTACTCAGACGGGAGAGTTATAACTTACGAAATGGGTGTTTAGCAAATATGGATGTTGGATGTCTGGTTTCTGCCAGACCATAGGAATTCTTTTCTATACAAAGTTTTTTTTTTTTAAAAAAAAAATATGATTAGGATATTTTGTAGCACTTTTTTTGAAATTTCATTGAGTTCTTCAAAATCCCTAGTCTAAAAAGGACACCCTTACTTGCCATCAGGTGCAATTCAGGGGCAACCATAATAGAAAGAAAACAAAAGTTTACTCTATGTATAATAGCAATTTACTGAGCAGAATCCTTAGTCCCAACTTAGATGCAACCCATTGGATGAATGAGATTTGTTGCATCCATGTTTATTGATTTAATGAGTTTGTTCTGGTTTGAACTAACAATTAGATGCACAAATCAATTCTGGTTTGAACTAACAATTAGATGTAAAAAAACCAAATTAGAATTAGAGCTGTACAAAATTTATATTATACTGAGTCAAAGAAAACAACAGGGTTTTAAGTTGGGTAGCCACATGTCTACTCTAAGAGAGGATAGCGCTTTGATGATCATTTGGAAAACTTTGCTCTCTTTGCTTTGTGTCTGCAATCCAGCCAGTATAGAGTCGATTTCTGAGCACCTTCAAAATATTGTGCATTCTCCTTGCTATAAGGCTCATGCAAGTTGGCCTGTCCATCAGGTAGAGAATTAAAATGAAGTGTCTGAGGGACATGCCAACTTGCATGAGCTTTGTGGGACTAAAATGAAGCTTTGTGTTCCAACATTTCTGAATGAGGAACAAAGGGGTCATTTGATTTTTGCTTTGTTTATTCACAGACTGCCCTATAAGTCACATATGTTCATTATCACACAGAGCAGATGCTGAAACCGTTGGCTGGTGTCTACTGGAAGTTCCCCATATCACATATTTATGTAAACCCAGTTGCCTACTTTGAGACCCTCATAATGCCTTCCTTAAGAAGGAAGGAGTTTCTTTCGCAGGAGAGGTTCTTTGGCATGTTGAAGTATATAATGCCTCTTCAATTTTTCATTGAAGAGTTTGTTCTGGTTTGAACTAACAATTAGATGCACAAATCAAAATGGCACATCAAAATGGCATAAAATGTGGTCTTGTTTTCCTTTTTGCCTGTGAGGTCTTGAAACTAGTCGTGCAGTGTTTATGCTGGCAGTTATGGATGCAGTCCAGTGGCAACAAGTTACTTCAGTATTCATTAGCAGGTTGGCAGACAACAGTATGATCATTAAAAGGAGACCGCTTTTGGTTGCATAGCCCTGGAAGAAACATGTGTGACCATATAGGGAATGCAATTTAAAACAGCATGCACTTGGGTTTCTTTTTAGGATAACTGCCAGTTTCTCCAGGGGATGAAACACAGGAGGGCTGACTACTAAGTCTTGAAAGGCTTCTGTGCAGAGGGAGGGAGGCACATTTGCAATTTTGGAAAGCAAATTTGCTTAAATGACATTTCCAAATAAGACAACTAGATCTAATTCTCTGCTCTTGCAGTGAGGTTTATTAGCAGCTGCCAGCTTACTCTTGGAAAAACATTAGCAAGTGATTATTACTCCAAGTTATTTTAAGAGATTAGCTGGCACAAGGGCAGCAGCCCAGGTTGCCACACTTGCTTTGCTAGCCATCGGAAAACACAAGGGTGTGTCAAAAAATGCCAAGCAAACCCACTGAGATGCGAAGTTGTGTCACCAAAGCTGAGGCTGCATTTACTTTTTGAAAACTTTTTAAGATGATAACAAATCTCTATTTTGGTTTGTTTGTTTTGGCTACTGCTCTGGAGTTTATCCCTGAAAATAAAATTCCATGTTTACTTTAATATGTAGCAAGCAGTTATGTTGGTGCTGTTTTCAATGCATCAAATTCCTTAAAGGAATGTTTCCATGGATTGTTTTTGTCATCAGTCAAAATGAAGACTGTAGCCAAGAATTCACAAAAAGATTGATACCTGGGAAGGCAGCTATAAAGGAACTATAAAATTTTCTTAAATGTAAGGGCACAACAATGGAAACCAAGGCAAGGATCATTCACAGTATGTTTATTTATTTATATTTATATTTGTATACCGCAAACTGATTTTCCTCAAATGGGAACTCTGGGTGGTTTACAACAACATCTTATAAAACAGCCCAAAATATAATAGTAATATTAAGAAAAAGAATAAGAAAAAGGGGAAAAGGGAAAAAAACACGATACAAAATCATAATACAAAGGCAATTTCTTTCTTTCTTTTCTTTTCTTTTTTGCCTTGGCAAAAGTGGTACCTTGGTTTAAGTAATTAATGTGTTCTCCGGGACGTTTTGTATCCTGAAAAAACTGTAAATCAAAGTGTGGTTTCCCATAGGAATGCATTGAAATCCAATTAATCCATTCCGGAGATCAGAAAAAAAGCAAAAAAAGTAACACACACACACACACACACACACACACACACACACACACACACACACACACACACACACACACACACACACACACACACACACACACATGTACAGAACAGGCACGGAAGCAATGAAGAATCAGCTCCCTACCTTTACACCACTTGAGGAATGCACCCAAAAAGTTCAAGAAGTCCAACACCTGCTGCAAAAAATGTCCAGAATGGCTCCAAAACTTAATGAGAAAACAGCTCTAACTCCTCCCACACCTACACAAACTACAGGGGTGCAATAAATCCTGGATACACTTTTTTTTTTGCAATGCTTAGAAAAAAATGTAAGCTGGGGCATTCAATTGAAAACTTTCTTAACCAGAAGCATACACATTTCCAATAATTTTTTGTACATGCCTATTTCCAATACTTTCTTTTCATTATGCAAGTTTTTTGTTAACCGAGGCATTCGTAAACTGAGTTACTACTGTATATTATTTAAAGAGAATTTTATTATTATTTTTTTGATGCAGAAAAGTGATGGTGGGGGGGCAAAATATGCAAATTTGCCCATTTCAGACAGAAGGCATTTGCTCTTGGAAGCAGTCTTTGAGTCCACGTATAATGAACCATGTATTGCTGAATAGAGAAGAAAAAGACATTTCTTAAATTTCCAGTTAAATACAGAAATATCCATGTCACACTTTCTAGGACAGCATTTAAAAAAAGGAGAATGGATGTGATACTGAGAAAGTCAACAAGAATAAGATCAACAGTATGCCATTCTAGTTATGAACTAGGCTAGACACTTTGATTTTTTTTTAAAGGTAAAGGTTTCCCCCGTACATGCGTGCTAGTCATGTCTGACTCTAGGTGTGGTGCTCATCTCCGTAGTCAAGCCGATGAGCCAGTGTTGTGCAAGTCCATGGCCATATGGCTATAAGGAAACACTGTTTTGCCTTCCCGCTTTTTACAGCAGTACCTATTTATCTACTTGCATTTGCATGCTTTTGAATTGCCAGGTTGACAGGAGCTGGGGTTAACAGTGGGAGCTCACTTCGTTGCGTGGCACCCGGAATTTGAACCACTGAGCTGCTGACTTTGTAGCTGACAGTTTTTAGTTTTCTAGCATCCTGAGTCACCACCCCTGTACTTGATTTTTTAAAGGTAGCTACAATTTAATTTAGTTTTTTTAAAATAAGATCTTAGGATAATTACTTATAATGTAGATCGAAATAATTCAGGAGAGTAAACATCTGTTTCTAAGATAAAGTGATAGATTCATTGATGCTTACTCTATCCAACTTGATTCAATTGGACCTGAAATCTTTTGGAACTAAAAGCATGCCTGGTTGAGTCCATTTTCCGAGCTTTCTTCTGCAAGATTTTAGAATTCAGTTTTTGTAGGTGTGACCACCCAAGCAGGAAGAGAACATCTTTTAAAGAGAAAATAATAAGGTCTACAGGCTATTTCACCAGTGATATATCATCATTGCTCATGATTGGCTACCAAGTTGGAAATATGACAAATATTTCCAATCAAAAAAAGATTATCTGTCCAATGACATACTGACCATGGTTACTTTCTTCAAATTACTTTAAAAGAAGGGGGTGAAATCTGATCTTGTTTGGAACTTTCTTTTTTAAGAGGTGGGTGGTATTGTGAAATACTTGACATCTGTTGTTCTTATGAGGAAGTGAGTTCTGCTTACGGATTGTCCTCTCTTTGTTGAGCTCTGCAATGTCTAAAAGCAGCAGCTCTGTGGGATTTCAAGCATGTACCTTTCACATACCTACCTGTATGTGCCTGGGATGGACACACATAAACTTCTGTATGCAAATTGGGTGCACTTTCCCAGTATGATTCATGTTTAAACTACTTTAGAACCAAAGCATGGAAAAGAGCTTTTTAGAAGAATGAGTTTTCTGACCCCAAGCATCATTCAACTGCTGCTGAGCAACTGATAACTTTAGTTTATATCACGTTTCTGACCAGTAACTTTCTAAGCTCTGCCTTAGCTATACTATAAATCTAGTGTCCACAGTTATGTTCCTTGGTCAAGAGCTGGGACACATATTTAGAAAATGTTAGTCCATTCAAAACTAATGACCTTGTTCTATTACAAACAAACAAACAAACAAACACCCAACCCTAATGTAAGATGCTATGCCAAAGACACCCAAGGTTATTTGTAGAGATGGGCACAAAATGGGAAAAGAGGGTTTTGTTTCGTTTCGTTTTTAGAGTAGTTTTGTTTCATTTCACAAGTAACAGCTTTTAAAGTAGTTTTGTTATGAAATGAAACAAAATAAAATGAAACACTATGCTCATCTCAGTCCTAAAGGGTACCTTCATCAAGCGATTTTAGGTAACCCCCTGAAATTTGGAAAGGTTTAGGGGTCAGAGAGCTGGGTTAGGAAGCTTCAAAGAGGGTGCCCCTAGGAAAAAAAACTTTCTAATTGGAATCAGAAGCTGATTGGGCGAATGATAGTGCTGCCGCTGCTTTGCACTGCTTCCAATTACAAAGATTTTTCCCCTAAGGGCACCCTCTTTGGAGCTTCAGAACTCAGCTCCACTTTTCAGGGGATTACCTAAAATCACTTGATGAAAGTATCCCTGCTACTTTGATGCCAAGCTGCCAAAACATGGCTGTGGGGTCAGTATTTTTGTATGAATTAAAAATATGCACACAAAAATACTGATTCCAGACATTTTGGGGCACCAAATTAGCAACGGTAACTTCATCAAGGGAATTTAGGTAACCCCCCGAAATTTGAAAAGATTTGGGGTGCAGGGGACTGAGTTATTAAGCTCTAAAGCAGTTCCAGGTAGTTAACTGACAGAGTGTGAGTTGAGCCTGCCAGCATTTTGGGAGTCAATTTAACCAGCTTAACTCTTATGAACTCCTAAAATGCTGGCACGCTCACATCACACTCTGTCAATTAACTACCCGGACCTGCTTTAGATCTTCAGAACTAAGCCCCCTGCACCCCAACCCTCCCCCCTTTTACGGGCTTACCTAAAATCACATGATGAAAGTACCCCTGCCACTTTGGTGCCCAAAAATGCCTGGCATAAGTATTTTTGAAATAAAATTTTAAAAAGATGCACATAGAAATTACTGATCCCAGCAGGCATGCTTGGGCACCAAAGTAGCAGGGATACCTTCATCAAGCAATTTTAATTAACCCCCTGAAAGGTGGAAAGATTTAGTGTGCAGGGGTTGAGTTCAGAAACTCCAAAGTGGTGTCCCTAGGAAAAAATCATTCTAATTGCATTCAGCCAAGCTTTGGCTTCCGAATGTAATTAAAATTATTTTTCCCTAGAGGCACCCCCTTTGGAGCTTCAGAACTCAGCCCCCTGCACCCCAAATCTTTCCACCTTTCAGGGGGTTACCTAAAATCACCCCTGCTACTTTGGTGACCAAACATGCCTGCTGGGATCAGTAATTTTTGAGAGTATTTTTTTAAAAAAATGCACTCATCCCAGGCATTTAACACCCCACCCACCCCCACCAATTGTATTTATTTATTTATTTATTTATTTATTTATTTATTATTAGGCTTATATACCGCCCGTCTTCCTGGGAGGAACTCCGGGCGGTTTACAACAAGGGGGCAGCAAAACGACAGATTAAAAATAACAGCGAATTAATTAACTAGCTAAATAATAAAACAACATGAAACAAAACAGAACAGAACAAAAGGACCAAGGATGCAGATGGCGGGGGGGGAAACAACAACAACAAAACTTTATTACAGTCACCCAAACGCCTCCCTGAAGAGGAGAGTTTTCAGTGCCTTCCGGAAGGCAGGCAGGGAATCTGCTAGGCGCACTTCTGCTGGGAGATGATTCCACAGGGTCGGGCCAGGCACAGAGAAGGCTCGGGTACGGGTGGAGGTTCTCTGAGCCTCCCTGGGCGTGGCCACGTGCAGCATGTGCGCCCGCGACGACCTGGTCGGACGGGCCGAAGTTGACCACTGGTCGATCCGTTCTGCCAGGTAGTCAGGTCCTAGGCCATGGAGGGTTTTGTAGATCAAAACCAGGACATTGAATCTGATTCGGGCTGCAACGGGCAGCCAATGCAAGCGAGCCAGAACTGGGGTGATGTGCTCGAATCGACGCACACCTGCCACCAGTCTGGCCGCCGCGTTTTGGACCCGCTGCAGTCGCCGAATGAGAGTCAAGGGCAACCCCATGTAGAGCGCATTACAATAGTCCAGTCTCGAGATCACAAGTGCTTGCACCACAGTTCTGAGGGAATCCCCATCCAGGTACGGACGAATCTGGACGATTCGGCGAAGGTGGAAAAAGGCAGCCCTGGACACGGCAGACACCTGGGCCTCCATGGTGAGCGCCGGGTCCAGGACTACGCCCAGATTCCGGACGGAGTCCGATGGCCTGAGGGAAACGCCCTCTAAGATGGGAAACGGGCCACCGTAGCTGGATGGGGAAGCCCCAAAGAACATAACCTCAGTCTTATTGGGGTTGAGTTTGAGCCTGTTGGCCCTGGTCCATTCCATGACCGTGCCCAGGCACTGATCGAGGGTCCGGACAGCCTCATCTGCAGCGGTGGAAAAGGAGACATAGAGCTGCGCGTCATCAGCGTACTGGTGACAGCAAACTCCATGTCTCCTAATGACCTCAGCCAGCGGCCTAATATAGATGTTGAACAGCATGGGAGAGAGAGACGACCCCTGTAGAACCCCGCAAGGAAGTATCCAAGGGGTCGACAACTCACCCCCATGCTGAACCTGCTGGGGACGGCCTCCGAGGAAGGACCAGAACCAACTGTGGACAGTGCCCCCGATCCCAACCTCAGAGAGCCGATCCAGCAGGATACCGTGGTCGACGGTATCAAAGGCCGCTGACAGATCCAGGAGGACCAACAGAGAGGAGCACCCCCTGTCGGCCCCCCGGAGGAGGTCATCTTGCAGAGCGACGAAGACTGTCTCGATCCCCCGACCCGGCCTGAACCCAGACTGGAATGGATCCAGGACATGTTCACCCTCCAGATATGATTGAAGCCGGATCGCGGCCACCCTCTCGATCACCTTGCCCATAAAGGGAACATTAGCAATCGGGCGATAGTTGTTTAGGTCGCCCGATGCTAAACTAGGTTTCTTCAGAATGGGCTTTACCACGGTCTCCTTCAGGTGAGAGGGAAAAATCCCTTCCCTGAAGGAGGCCGTGCCGATGATAGACGCCCACTCAGACATGATCCCACCGACTGCTTTCATAAGCCATGAAGGGCAAGGGTCGAAGGGGGTGGACGCGGGCCAGCAGTGGGCAATAGCCCTGGAGGCCTCAAGTGAGGTGACAGGCCCAAACCCAACCATGCGGGAAGACCGAGGGGGTGCAGCAACAGGGGATGCCGAGGGTGGGCTATTGCAACAGGAGTCAAAACCGGTACGGATGGCCTCTATTTTTGATCGAAAAAAGGCTGCAAAATTCTCACTACTGAAATCAGTAGGAGGAGGCCTAGACAGCCCAGGATTAGTGAGGCCGCGAACCACACGGAACAATTCCGCTTGGCGGTTCGAGGCCTCAATAATTCTCAGGGTGTGATAAGATCTTCTAGCCACCCTGATCGCATGTACATAGCGCCTGGACTGTGCGATGACTGCAGCCTTCTTAGTCGCCGACCGGTTCTTCCTCCAGCTGTGCTCCAGCCTCTTCCGTTCTTGCTTCATCGCTCGTAACTCTGCCGTAAACCACGGTGAGGAACGAGCTCTGCAGCGGATGAGGCGCCTAGATATTACAGTCTGGTATCAGTAATATTCCTTTGCATATTTTTAATTTTTAATTTTTAAAAAATGCAATGGAAAATTACTGATTCCAGGCATGCAAATGGCAGGGGTACATACTGCAAGCGATTTTAGGTGACCCACAAAGATTTGGAAAGTTTTGGGGTTCAGGGAGCTGACTTATGAAGCTCCAAAGGGGGTGCCCCTAGGAAAAAACCTTTCTATTTGGCATCAATGGGAAGTGGTGGCAGGGCGATCACTCCCCCGATCAGCTTCCGATTCCAATTAGGAGGTTTTTCTTTTTCTTTCCCCAACAACTGAGATAGTCCCTTGGTTCTAAAAGTGCTGCTGCCTCTCCTTGTGTCCCCCACCCCACCCCTTGATGGTGCACAAAGCTTGGGGAAAGAAAAAGAAAAAGAGCCATTGTTTCTTGTAGCTACAGCTCTCCAGAAGATCATCAGCTCCCAAGTCTAGGGTGATGGTGGAGGCAGCAGCAGCAGCAGCAGAACAATGGTACATGAACCACCCCCAGGAGAACACTGCATGTGGTGGCTATCTCCGTGGGCCTCACACCACTGGTTGGTCTGGGATTTGACCATTGTGTGGTTCAGGCTTTCTTTCTTTTTCACCTGTTAAAAGAGTCTAAATTTTTTTGAAAGGCTTTGTACCCAAAATAACAAAAGCAGCTGCTCTGGATTTCATAAGATTGCAGTGTAACACATTTGAAATCATAAAGCCTTCTAGAGACACGATTCCAGAGTGTATTTTAGCACCTCAGGTAGAATGCTGACTATATCACTTCTGCTGCTTTGTGCTTCTCCAAGCAGCTGCTCAGAAATACTGTGGAAATAATTCAGCAACACTGCCTGAACAAGCACATATCTTTTCTTTTTCTACTTCTTCAAGTTTTTAAGCTGGCAAACCATAAACACCTTTTTTCAGGGCTGAGATGTGAGACTAGCATATTCCTTCTACATCCAGAACTTACCTGCTGCCCCCGCCCCTCAACACACTGGATTTCTGAGATAAGGAAAATCTGCTCCTGTGCTTGATTAATTCTTCCAGGTCTCGTATAATCTGCTTGTGAAATCTTTCCCAGTGCTGCTTCTTCAGAGGCGTTCAGGTCTTGCAGTAATACACGGATGGCACTCTTTGCTTGTCAACATTTCTCAGGAAAAAAACAGCAGGGAAAGGGATTTGGCCAGATGAATTCCCTGTGGGTTAATAATGAAATGATCCACAACATCCTTCAACAGCTGGAGATTTTGGATCACATTTTCTATGATTTAATATTTCACAATAGGATACAGTATTACCTAAGAAATGCTTTTCGGTGACACAGATGTTATGAAATGAAGAAACCTTGAAAACTTAATTTGTTGGGCCAGCTGCTTTAAATATGTATCTTATTAATAATTCCTACATATGTGGAAGATGGCAGGGCACTGTCAATAATGATATGCACAGTGTTAGCCTGCGCCTTGAAGATGTAGTTGATTGGGCAAAGTGGCAATGCAGGAAAAGGCTACGAAGCAGAAGAAGACTAGTAATTCCTCTTAGAGGACCATGTAAATGTTCCTTGATTTGCTTTGAACAAATGAGCTTTCTTGAGAAGGTGACAGGGAGAAATATTAGAGATCTATGACAATGCAGTGAACAACTGCAGATGTATTATATGATATATGTTTTCCACAATATATAGATTGTAATGCATTTAATTCATTGACAAAAGTGTATCGAGGCACATTTTTCAAACGCAGGCATTCTTTGGCCCAAAATCAATGATACCGTGAGCATCGTCAGAGGAGGGGAGAAAGACATCTGGTTATCGTACTCGGAGCTTGCTTCACGTTGCAGTTTGCAAATTAGCTTGTTTTTGTTTTGTGATTGTGTTTTTCCCATGGGCAGTAAACACAGGCTCCTTTTGCAAATAAGCGCTTAATGATTTGCATGCCTGGAAGGAATTGGCCAAAATCTTGTTGCATAAGTTATACCTGTTGAAGCACCAGATCATATCAATATCCGGGAAAATGTTACAGTACATCCATCATGCTGCTGTCCCATGGCCGGAAAAAACGGCTCCAAATAAAAGCTGGCTTTTCCCCCAGTAATGGTCACATGAGTAAAGATGCGGTTCCTGTGTCCCCATGATCCCACCAACCACACACACACACACACACACACACACACACACACACACACACCGCTGCCGCCACCACCACCACCACCACCACCACCACCACACTTCCACAGTGCTTTTCCCAATGTTGCCTGCTGCAGCTCTTCAGCAGCCTAGGGTGGAGAGGGGAGGAGGAGAGGGGAGAGGGTGATTCCCAGCCCCATTTTCTCAGTGGAAGGGGAGGGAGCAAAGAGCCACCGTCTGAGGCTTGTGACTCTGAAATGGAGGTGAGAGAAAGAGCAGCCTTCACGGGAGAGGCTGCCTCCCAAGGTGAATCCCCACGCCGCTGCCTCTGACATCTCTCTGTGTGTTTGTTATGGGGAGGGCCCCAGGGCTGTGTTGCAATGGGAACAAAAAGATGTAGCGGTGTTTCCGAGTCCCCACATATGTAAGTTCTGGTTAAAAATCTGCATGGGAACAGTGACAAATTTTTTACTATCTCCCAACCTGGTACTCACTGGGTCATGCTAAAGTGGGCATGGTCTCATGTTTTTAAAAAGCCCTGCTAGTCGTGGGGACTCAATTTTAGGAGCTGCATTTTCCAGCTGTTTGAAGCATTTTTAGTGGTCATGATATAACAGCCTAGGTAACACTGGGCATAATTCTATTTGAACGGAGCCAGGAGCTACCTGGGTTGGCTTGCTTTAGAGAGACAGAATAACATTCTTGACTAGCATCCTTACAGGGGTAGAGGGTTTCTCTCCAGATGTCACTGAACCATTACTGGTCAGCTCACCTAGGGTGAAGAGAAAATAGAGTTCAATTCCACCTGGAGGGCTGAACATTCAACATTCCAGGTACGAGACCTCAGTGGTATCAGACCGAATTTAATGAGTGGAACAGAAAGGTCAGCAAGCTTCCCCCTAAAAGATTAATAGTTCTATGCTGCCCAATCAATCCTAATTTATGGCAAGCTTTCAAGGGCTTTGTCAGGATAGCATATTAAGAAGTGGTTTACTATTCCCTTTTTGGGGGGAGGGGCTGTCTGGGAGTCTACATCTTGTCCAAGGCTACAGAGGCATGCTTTTACCTCAAATTCTCAACCTCTGACTCTGGAACTAGTAACCGAACTATCTTTAAACCCACAAAGCATTGCTTCAATCACTAGATGCAACATCAGACTCTTGCTACATCACAGAGCTATTTTTTTGCTAGCCAGCAGCAAAACTCAGATTTCTGTGTCCAGAAAGATTTTAAATTGCAGTGTAGTTTAAATTTTCCCAGAGCTGCCATCCATGAAGGTAGAGTGTTACAGAAAGTCTACTAGCCGCAACATATAATTAAACAGACTATATTAAAGTTATATCTTAAATTAGATCAAGTGCTGAAAAAGGAGGAGGAAATCCTCCTGTCATTTTGTGGAAGGGAACTGTGTATCTACAACATCCTATATACAGTATATATGTTGTATACAGTACATATATTGGCCTTTCAATAAAATTTTCAAAATATTGATTATGTTTTGCTTTTACCTTAAAAATAATAACTTCAAGCAGAAGAGGGTGGGCAGATGGGAGTTCTCGACATGGTCCTAAACTGCAAAATGTTTGGAGTAGACTTTATGAGCAGGCATTTCTTATTTGGATCAAATCAGTAGCTGAAGTAGTGCTTCTCAAACTTGAGTTACTCTTCCTTACATTTTGATATTCCACTATATAATAGAGAAAGTTAAAGCTGATGTTTAAATGACAGCTTCTATTAACCACAGAAGATGTTACATGGACGGATTTCGTACTAAATTACTGGTTTCAGAAATTGATATCCTGTATTCTTTTTTTTTATCCTATGCTTACTATAAGTATAGTGATACTTGAATAATGAAGGATTTTGCTGGGTCTTAAATTCTACACTTAGAAAATCACTAATGATCATTCATGCTGGAATATACAGTGTCTTGCCACAAACCATTTAATTCAACAGTCATAGTGAGAAATACAATTTAAATCAAATTTGATTGATTTCTGTTAGATTTGCTAATGCAGATTTTCTGCTATGTGAGTTAAAGCCTGATAAGGCTAATATATCATAAGACAGAAATTATTTTGTAACCTTAAATTTCCCAGTACTATTAAGTCAAAATAGAATTAAGGTTGCACTCTTATATACATATATCTAACAGTAAGTCCCATTAGAATGGATACTTATCAATTTGTGAGGATGTATGTGAAGGATTGCTACTGCTATGCTAATTACCGTATATACTCGAGTATAAGTCAACCCGAGTATAAGCCGGGGGCCCTAATTTAAACCCCCAAAACTGGGAAAATTTATTGACTCAAGTATAAGCCTAGGGTGGGAAATGCAGCAGGGCCTGGCAACTCCTCCTTTGAGAGCTGGGTGTGTGTGTGATGTTTAAAATGACTTTTAGCCACCGAGGCAAGTGCTTGAGTTGGTGGCTAAAAGTCATTTTAAACAATGTTTTAAAATGACATTTTAAAAAGTCATTTTAAACATGGGGGTGGTCAGGAGAAGTGGCGCACAATGTTTAAAATGACTTTTAGCCACTGACCCAAACTTGCCTCAGTGGCTAAAAGTATTGACCCGCATATAAGCTGAGGACACCTTTTTTCAGCCCAAAATTAGGGCTGAAAAACTAGGCTTATACTCGAGTATATACAGTATATGCTACACTTCCTTTTAGACATGGACATTTCATTTCAGAAGGTGTCTGGTTCCGGAATGAAACACAACAGAACAGCTGCCATTTGGTACCAGGATCTAACTTCCAGAACAAAATCAACCAGTCTCTTACCTTCTTTTGGGTAGCGTGGGGCTAAACTCCAATGAGGAAGCAGCCTCAGATGCGTCATCTTTCCCTCTCCCTGGTGCTGGCCAATCAGACAGGCAGGCAGGATGATGCATGTTCCTGCACAGCTCCTGATTGGCCAGCACTAGGCAGAGTGAAAGATGATGCATCCGAGGCTGCTTCCTTGTTGGAATTTAGCCCTACACTGCCCAAAACAAGGTAAGAGACTGGTTGATTTCATTCTGGAAGTTGGATCCCGGTACTGAAAGGCAGCTGTTCTGACATGTTTTGTTTTGGAACCAGATTCCTTCTGAAAAGAAATGCCCATGTCTACTTCCCTTGTATCAGAGACCTAAATACATATAATCACCTATTCTAATTAGATTAGACTCACTGAAGCTATTTCTGAATGATAAGTCAATTCTGATGTAAACCCCACTGATTCAGTGGTTCTGCTCTATGTGGGACTCGTATTTAGATGTCGCCTGTAATGCTGTCATGTTGTAGATTCCCCCACTCCTGCAAGCATAGCCAGTAATTACTTGGAAGCATGCAGTCCTAATGATCATTACTGAATATTATATAAATGTTGCTGAATATTGTAAAGCTGCGTGAGGGGGTTTGTGCAAAAACTCCATAACATGAACTGTAGCACTTGGAGACTGCAGTGTTCCTCACGGTTGCCTCTACCTCATCACAGCAGTTCTTTTATTTCCTGTAACTCCCTACTCCAATATTACTGGCTTTGAAGCTGTCTTTCTTTCTTTTTATTTGAGTTTCACTAGGCTCCATGAATAGACTTGAGATAAAAGACAAAATCTGAGGTCTCATGAGGGTAGACAGCGTTGCCAGTGCCAACTCAGAGTGCTGCTGACTGCCGGCAGAAACTGTCATTCCAGCCAGCTCAGGACATGCCCAATTTACAAGAGGTATACATGCCAAATACATTTTAACCTGATCTCTCCAAAATAATTAATGCACTTCTTCAAAGACGCTGCTTGCCAGCAAAGGCTGTTCCTGGAATATGCTCATAGCAGACGAGTAAGAAAAGGAGTTCTTGTGATTGTGACAGCAGCCATCAACTTCTGAACTTCTAATTAAAACCTCATATTCTGCAGTTGCATTGATAATAAGGAATGCCCTAGTGCCCTGTGATACAACCAGAGCACTTCTGGAGAAGGTAGCTATGTTAGTCTCTGCAAGAATTCCAGGCAAAAATCAAAGAAAAACAATACAAAATAAAAGACACAAAACATGTGGCGCCTTAAAGACTAATTTTCATGTTTTAATGTAACGTTTCATGGACACGTCTACTTCTTCAGAAATACAGTAATACGTCATAAGATGAATTTAATTTGTTTTATGAGGTCATTCGTCTTACGAATCATTCGTCTCAGGAAGCACATTTTCCCATAGGAATGCATTGAAAATGTATTAATCCATTCTGGTGTGTGTGTGTGTGAATTAATAGGTTTTCAATGCATTCCTATGGGAAGGCTGTCTAAACCCACCTCAGTCAAGGGACTGCAGAAGGCTGTTCCCAAACCCTGTGGATGCGTAGCATAGTGGGTTGCATGGGGACCCTGCCAGGGCTATGCAGCGCCAATCAGCTGTGCAGCGGGTTGGGGAGAAATGGGGAAAATTGCACTGCAGCCCTCCCATTTGTAGGTGTCTCACCAGACCACCCCCCAAAATTTTCCCAGCCTTGCCCCCTTTTAGCTTGCTGTGCCCCCTTTCAGCTTACCCTAGCTCTTACCCAGCCTTGTCCCTCTTGCAGCCTGCTGCAGCCTCTGGTAGAGTGGGTGGGGAAGCGGCGCTGAGCGACGATCAGCTGGGCAGCAGGTAGGGAGAAGGAGGGATCACACCATGGCCATTCCTTTTGCCACTGTTTCACCAGTTCATCCCAACTCGTCCCCAGCTTAGCCTCCCCTTTTTCAGCTTGCCACGTCCTCTGGCCCAGCGGGTGGAAGGGAGATGGGGGACTGCGCCACTCTCTCCATTTTCGGTCTGCCTGGCAAATGGGGAAGTGGCATGTAGTGGGTGGTTTTCAAAGATCTCAAGCCAAGCTGCCATTGGCTCCAGCCCTTTGAGAATCACATGCATGCCAGAGTGAGATGCTGGCTGTGGCCAGTGATTGAATTTCAAAGGGCTGCAGCCAAGCAGCCATCAGCTCCAGCCCTTTGAAAACTGTGTGCCTGCCACAGCAAGATCCTGACCCAGCCTGGTCTGCTCCCTTGCAAACACACCAGGCTGGGTGAGGATCAATGGTACCTTGTAAGATGAATGCAAATGGGAAATCATCTTATGATTTTTTTCCCTATCCCTGGAAATTGCATTCATCGTACAACGTTTTCATCCTAAGGGGCAATCCTATCACGAACTGTTACTGTATAGCAGCAGCAGACGTTGTGCCATATAATATGTAATGAAATATATGTTTCATACCAAATATCCATTGGCTGTTGTATGTAGATGAATGTGTATGCAAGCCCGGTTGTAAATTCCTATAGAGACAGAGATGGTATGAGTGTGGATAGGAGAGCGGTGAAGAAGAAGAGGAAGAGGGGGTTCGTTAATTTGAGAGATGGAGTTGCAGGCAGTTTTTGCAAAAACAGACATCAAATCAGAGCAGAGTGAGGGGTTGTGGAAGAGAGTGGGGAGAGTGAGATAGGGTAAGAGACAGTTTTAACCTTAGTGTCTTTTGGTGGGAGATAAACTTCCATGAAAAAACAGTGGCAATATTACATTTGATAACGACTCAAGAAACCCTGACTTATGTTCAATCCATTATTGTGTGTGTCCATGAGATATATGAATTTTATTTCTGCTGTTTCTCTTTGTATTCTTGATTTGTAGTAATTCTGTTCCAAAACGGTGACTTTCAAATCCTTCAAGGAATGTCCTGATAGACTGAAATGGTTTGAGACTGGTTTCTGTGTATTGTGGTTTCTTATGTCATATTTGTGTCCGTTGATACTTTTTTTAGAGACTGTCCTGTTTGTCAAATGTAGAGTGCATATGGACATTGTTGGAAAAAGATGGCATAGATTACATTGGTTGGGGAGCAGGTGAAGCTGCCCTGGATATTATATATGACATTGTTAGTTCCTGTAATAATGGAGTAGATGTGTGGGAAGAGTTGGCATCGGGGTATGTGGCATGGTTTAGTCCCTTTGTCTGTGTTGCTGTTTTGTAATCTTGTGTCCATCAGTATTTGTTTGAGGTTGGGAAATTGTAGGCAAGTATGAGTCTCCCACCAAGAGCTTTGGAGAGTGACATGTTCTTGTCAAGTATGGGATGGAGATCATTTAAGATGTGTGTGGGTAGTCTCACTTGTGGACTGTAAGTGACAACCAGTGGTATTCTGTCATTGGGCCCCTTGGATCTGTCTTGTAACAGGCTATCTCTGGGTATGCATCTTGCTTTGTTGATTTGTTCCTTATTCATGTGAGGTGGGTACTGTAGTCTGAGGAAAGCATTTTGTAGATCCCTGAGTTTGGAGTCTCTGTCCTATGGGTCAAATCAGATGCTGTTGTACCTTAGGGCTTGGCTGTATACAATGGATTTTGTTGTGTGTTGAAGAATGCAGATAGGTATGCCGGTTGGTTGATTTTCGGTACAGTGTGGTACTAAGATGCCCATGTTGTAGTTTCACAGTGGTGTCTAGAAAATTCACCTGCTATGTGGATTGTTCCTGGGTAAGGTTAATGTTTGAGTGAAAACTATTAAAGTCCTGGTCGTTTTTTTTTAAAGGATTCCTCTCCATGGATCCAGATCAGAAAAATGTCATTGATGTACAGTAATCCCCTGCCATTTCGCTATATCATGGGATTGCAGTACCTGCCCAGGCTCCAGCTGATTAGCACTGGGATGGGGGAGAAGGCTTGGGGCAGCACAGGCAGTGGCGGTGGGGGATCAGTTCGCCCAGCACCGCTGGTCGGTGCTTCTCCAAGAAGTTTTGGAGCATTCCCCCACCCCCCCCAGGCCCCACCCGACCCACATCCGCATATCGTGGATTTTCAGTCATCATGGGTCGGGTGGGTCCCTAACCCCCGCGATAGGTGGGGGGTTACTGTATCTCAAATAGAGAAGTGGTTTCTGGGTGCAGTGGTTAAGAAAGTGTTGTTCCAGGTCAGCCATGAATATGTTTATGTATTCTGGGGCTATGTGAGTGCCCATTGCAGTTCCATTGATCTAGAGGTAGTTTTTATTGCCAAAAGAGAAATAGTTGTGTGTGAGTACAATGTCAGAGGGGGTGATGATTATGTGGGATTCTTCCTTGCTTTGGATGGTGTTTGTGATAGCTTGTAACCCATCTTTGTGTGGGATGTTAATACAGAAAGACTCTACATCCATTGTAGCCACGATGGTATTATCAGGAAGGTTCTGTGCGGACTGAAGATTCCTTAGGAAGTCTGTGTGTGTCCCTTACATAACTGGGTGCATTGGTGGCATAGGGTTTGAGAACGTTGTCCAAGTATCCAGATGCTCCAACTGTGATGGTGTTGATGCTTGATACAATTGGTCGACCAGTGTTACCTTGTTTATGTGTTTTGGTAGGAAATAGAAGGTTGCTGGTTGAAGTCCTTGTGGTGTATTCTGCAGGATTTGTTCACGTATGTTTCCAGGGCAGTTACCCGAGCAGTTATGATTAATCTAGTTCTAACCCATGTCATAATTTTGGGTGTTCATGCACAGCCCAACATATTTGCACATAAATATGCCATTTGCTTAAAAATGTCCAAAAGTTGTTTTATATTGCTACCTGATAACACTATATCTTAAGCTGGCGTTCCTTTTCTTTGTTTTAGTGGCCCAGACACTTCCTAAGTCTGTTTTTTGTTTTGACTTAGAAATCAGACAGCATTTAAATATATACATATATTTACATTAATGCATAATGCATTTGGTCTCAAAGTATAGTGGTACCTCTTAAGACAAATGCCTCATAAGACAAAAAATTTAGGAAGAAAAAAAATTCCAGGAATAGGCATTCTTCACATTATAAATTTTTTTTCTGTGGGATACTTCGCAAAACGAAAAACCATTCTGCCTGTACCTGGGGGGGGGGGACCCTGGTTATTTTTGTCTTTATTCTAGCCTCCGGAACAGATTAATCCATTTTCATTGCATTCCTATGGGAAACCGTGTTTCTTAAGACAATTTTTTCTTAAAACAAATTGACTCATAGAACGCATTAAATTTGTTTTAAGAGGTACCACTGTGCTTGTTTCTCAATATATTTAATCTCTGAAGCACATATTTTTAAACACAGTTTGAGCCAAGAAGAGCCTCACAGAAATTGGCTGGCAGGTGGAGATGCATAAAGGGAGATGTTAACACACTCTTCTGTGTTTTGGCCCAAACTGAATAAATTCTAATAAAAAAAACAAACACAAAGAAAATTCTTGGGTACCCTGTGGTGTCTTTCTGATTCACCTTCTCCTATCTCTGGTACAGTCTGAAGCAAAATTCTTTCCATTGCCCTTTTTGATTAAAATCTTCTGTCTGAATGAAAATCTTGCTTTAAATATGTTCTAAAATTTGAAAACCTCACTTGAGTGAAGGAGAGAGAGAGCACTTACAAATGTGCAGCAATAATATTTTAAGGAAATTATTCTCTTGCCACACTAACAGAAGGATGTTGGAGAGCAGGCGATTATTCCACAGATATGTGGGAGTGGGAGAAAGCAATGGATTTTGTACTTGGTGGTGGTTATGATTTGAGCTCTTGGCTGCATGTCTGTTTGGAACAGGTTTTGGAAATATTTTGTTTCAGAACGGGAAGCTCAGAGTGAAGGTACAACAGCTTGCTTTTATCTCAGGGCTAAATGGATGATCCGGCTAAGCAGCTTGCACAGTGTTTGCTGTTCTGCACTCACAGTAGTCACCATAGTTTCTAAAATAAAATAAAAATCAGTATGGAGTGACAGTTTGAAGGATGATGTGGAGATGTAGCAAATATACATTTAGCAAGCTTCAAAATGAGTGTTCTGACAATGTTCCAGTGAATGTCTGATCAGGATGGTCACTGACTTTTCACATATTGCAAATGTCAAAGTGAAGGTGGTTTTTCTCCTGAGGCCTATTGAAGGGGAGCCAACATTTCTTGAGTGGTACATATGGGTCTGTATTTATTCTGAGGAAGGGTAAACTACAGAATGTGTCATATAGAGATGGGCACGACTTGAAAAAATTTTTTTTCGAATTGTCGTTAGTCGGGCCGGTCCCGTTTCGGCTCGTTTCCGGTTTTCGCAAAAATTCGCAAAAATTAGTCGGTTCGTTTTTTTGTTTTTTTGTTGTCGTTAGTACTGGTATTTTGGGGGGGAGCGGGCTCCTGGAGGCACCTCTGTGGGGTGGGTGCCTCCTCTGGCCCGCTATAAAGGGAAAGTGGGCTCCTGGAGGCACCCGTGGGTGCCTCCTATCCTCACCCACTAGGAAGGGGAAGCAGGCTCCAAGAGACCCCTCTAGATGGGGGTCTCCCCTCCTCACCTGCTGCTGCTGCTGCAAAATGCTATGCAATAGCCATATGGATATTGCATAACAGAATGTGCAGACAGACCAGTGAGAGTGATAGCGTCATGCCTTCCCTGCACAAGGCTCTCGCACCACCATGTCTCACACAGAAGGGAATTGTACTTGCTGCGTGTAGAGCAATGCAAGCAAGTAGATCTGGCTTTAAGGTGGCTTAGTGCAAGGGCTAGGGTTAGGCTAGTGACGGGTAAGGTTACGGTGGGCTAGTGGGTTGCACCTCTGGGTGCCTCTCTGACCCACTAAGAAGACAGTCTGTGACGTATGGGTACGGAGTCAAGGGTTAGGGTTAGAGTTAGGGGGGCTAGGGCAGGTTTTAGGGGGCTTTTTGGCACATCCCAGAAGTCTCCATGGCCAAGTGGCCATGCGACTGTTGGGATGGCTCCAAAAATTTGCATGGTTGTCCACTCCCACATGGCTGGCCACTTGGCCAGCCCATCATTGCGCAGGTGTAAAAAAAATAAAATAAAATAAAATCAATGGAGGACAGAGGAGGAGAGGAGAGACATTTTGTTGCAAGAAAAAACCCACTGCTACTGTGAAAAATCTGGCAGTTTATAAATTTTCGCGTGTTTCTGTTGTGCTTGTGTGTTTTTGGACCACGATTTCAAAAACAATATTGCGTTCGCCGCCCCATTTTGGATCCCCCGCCCGCACCTCATGGCATGGCGAAATGGCGACTCGAGTCAGGCTGCCCAGGACGGGGGGGAGGCGGGACCCCCCTCCAGAAACCACCCCTCCGGTAGGTGCCCTGTGCCCTTAGTCAAGCAGGCATTTTTCCGCCTGCTTTTTTGGCCCAGGAATGGGTCGGGGGAGAGTTTAAAAGTTTTTTCCTGTGCCGTCCGTGCCGCTTGCTTGCGCTTTAATTGCGGCGGCCGGCGGCGAGACTGGGCTTTTTGCTGGCTGCGAGCCTGCGGCGAGTCCCACCAGAGCAGCCCAGGATGGGGGATGGAGGGGGGAGGCCGGGGACCTCCAGAAACAACCCCTCTGGTAGGTGCCCTGAGGCACGGCAGGCATTTTTCCGCCTGCTTTTTGGCCGGGAACCAGGTTTTTTTAACTTTTAAAAACTTTTTTTCTGTGCCGCCTGGCATCGCGCAATCGCGCGATGCAAGGAACAAGCACGACAAATCAGACCAAAATTGTTCATTCGTCGGTTCGAGCTCGAAGTCTGGGGGAGTGATTCCCGTTACCGTTTCCGTAGAGTAACGGAACCGAGTAACGGAAACGGAAACGGGAATACCGCTAAGTCGTGCCCATCTCTAGTGTCATATACTGGGGAATCTCTTCAGTCATAATCTCTATAGATTCCTGAGGGAAACAAATCTGTTTCACAGGAACAATACATCCAAATACCATGATGTTTTTATAAACATTTAGTGACCACAGCAGAAGGGCATGTCATAAAGTTTATGATCTTCCTCTGATGTATAATAAGTATATCTGCATTTATTTCTGATATTTCTGATATTTCTCATTTAGGCCACACTGCAGGTCTGTAAATAATCATACTTGCCAAGCCTGCTGATGCTAATAGTAGTCTGTTTAGAAAAGCATAAAAAGTTAAGTTCATGGTAGTGGTCTTTCAGAGTTCTGAACAGCTGTGGTGGGACTTGAGTAGTTGGTGCTGCCTGTGAACTGCAATAAATGAATGTTATTTAATGATTTGCAACAACACTCAAAAATTTATTAGCTTGAAAATTTGTACAAGGCATAGGAGTGGGGTTGACAGAATGTACTGTACCTTAAATACACAGATATGAACTGGATTGATGGATATCTTATACATTATTTAAGGTTACAAGCAGAGGCATTGATATTTAATGTCTGAATATGTGGCTATTCTCAGAGTATATATTGCATATTCTCTTCTTTCTCTCTGCATGTATTTCTGTATATGTGTGTACACAAATGAATATTTTAATCAACATATACTTGCAACCATTAGCCTCTGGAAGAAGCGTGATGAGAAATTGTTTCTAGCAGTAAAACTGTCAGCTTGTTCTGATGGGAAAATTATCTCATCCAAGGGTATTAATTTATTTCTCTCAATAGTACATTTATTGAGGTTTTCATCTAACTAGGGCTTTGTTTTCCTCTTTATGAGAACTATTTCATGAGAGAGTAATATAGTAAAAATAACTAAGAATTGTTTTTTACAGTTCAAAACATGAGCCTCTTTTCCACGTATTGCTTCATGTGCCATCTTGAAATTAACAGTTTTTAAGCGTGAGTGATCTTCGTATTAGATTGAATGAAACAGTCACTTCTTGTAACTGTTCTTAGGTGGGAAATAGTAGTGGGCTAGGGGAACTATACATCTTTCGCATTGTATTTGCCCTGCCCTCTCTCACATATATCCCATGCTAGCATATCCCGGTTAAGTAAGTATGAGACAGACAAAAATAAAGTGAATACAGTGGTTTGTATTACATAAAATCTATACAACACAAAAAATTCCGGATAGGGAAAATTTGCTTAACAGAATCGTCTATAGAGTGAATCCGTACAACATAAAAAGTGTCGTGATTAGAGATTACTCTGTTTTCAATACATTCCTATGGGAAATTTGTATAAAGGAAAATTTGCATAACATAATTTCATTTGGAATGAATTAATTCCTTAATACAAGGTACTACTGTATTTAACTGCCTGCTTGGCTGCCTGATATGATGTGCAAAATAAAGCGTGCCATTTTGGTCTTCACTGAAGGCAACAAAACTCCTTAGTCTGGCCTTGTAAGGCTACTACAGAGGTGTATGTGTAGAGAGGTGGCAAAATAGTTTGGGGTGGTTATATGTATAAACATACAATAATTTGTAATAGGGTGGCAATTCCACCCTTTTAGGTTTGCTGTGGCACTGGGTATGGTTGCTGGAGAAGAGATAAAATAAGCCTGGGCAGCAGTACTTCCTTCATAACGTGCTGTTCATGTCTTGACTTTGAAAAATGGAAGAGGAAGGTAGGAGGACTCCCTGGATCTAACATGGCTTCTCCCTACCTAAACCACGGAAGAAATGGCATCCTTTAAAAGAAAGCATTTTCATCCAGTCCAAGATAAACTTGTGCCATTTCAACAGAGTCTGCCCAAGTGAGCAGCTTTCTGGGGTCATGCTCAAAAGTAGAGATGGGCACGAACTGAAAAAAATGGTGATTAGTTTTGGTTCAGTTCATTTTAGGGTTCAGTTCATTTTGTTTCATTTTAAATGATTTTTTTTTTGAAAAAAAATCATTTCGTTGATTCGTTGATTCATTGATTTGTTACTCGTTTTGTGTGTGTGTGTGTGTGTGTGTGTGTGTGTGTGTGTGTGTGTGTGTGTGTGTGTGTGTGTGTGTGTGTGTGTGTGGTGCTTGTGCAAATTTGGCTGGGGAAAAGAGGGGCTTAATCTTTCCCCCAGCCACTGTGGGGTGGGGGAAAGAGCTCCCCCAGCCAGCACCTTTCAGCTGAGAGGTGCTGGCTTGGGGCCAGCCCCTCAAAGAGACACTTCTTTCTGCCTCCACATGGTGGTGAATGGGTGATTTTTAAAGGGGCCCAGCCGATGACAGCTCAGCAGGAGCTCTCTGAAAATGGCCCCGTGGCCAGCACGGAGCTCCTGCGTTGCCAATGGGGCCATTTTCAGAGGGACCGTGTCGAGCTGTCATCGGCTGGACCCCTTTAAAAATGGCCCAGTTGGCACTGGGGAGAACCCCTGGAGGTGACTGGGCCATTTTAAAAGGGCCCCAGCCAATGGCAGGTTAGCAGGAGCTCTCTGAAAATGCTAGGGAGGGCAGCTCTATCCCTGGAACAGTCCTCCCTAGCATTTTCAAATGACTCCTGTCGGGCTGTCAGTCACTGGACTGCTTTAAACCCAGCCCAGTCGGTACCGGGGGAACCCCCTGGTACCGAATGGGCCAGGTTTAAAGGGGTCCAGCCATTGACATCTAGGCAGGAGCCCTCAGAAAATGGTGGAGGAAAGGGCGGGCTTATTAAATCCTTTTCCCGCCAAAGCCAGTGCTACAGCTGATCAGCGGCACTGGCTTCTGGTGGGAAAAGCCCGCGGTTTCCCCACACCAGTTGCAAGGGAAACCCTTCCCATAGGAATGCATTGCTTCAATGCATTCCTATGGGAAAACTAAAACCGAAATGAACGAAGCATAAATTTCCGTTCCGTTTCATTTTGTTTTTCTTTGATGGGTCAAGTCATTATTCGTTTCGTTAGGTAACGAAATGAATAACGAATAACAAAATGAATTAAAAATTCATTTCATGCCCATCTGTACTCAAAATAATGGGGATTTCAGATGCAAATGCTCTCTTTCATGCTCTCTTCTGAATTGCTTGCCATTCAGAGTTAAGTCACTCAAAATACCAAGAAAAGCAACCCAGGGACTGAGTTGTGTCACATACATTTCATTTTTAGCCATCATTTTATAATCAGGAAGAGTCTGTTGAGATTGCAATGGTATTTACTTTCCAAGAAAATGAGACCTCATATTGAAAGTAGGAAGGGAAAAAAGTAACAAAATCATAATACTTGTTATAGTATACTCTTTGAAAACCCATTGGTGTGTAATGGTAGAAAAATGCACCAAACCTCTTTTCCACAGGGAAAGGTGGGTGGGTGGTTAGGAGAGGATAGTAGGAAGCTGAAACTATATATGACCTAAAGTGTAGGAAAAATACACGTTTTGAATGATAATATAATTTCTCACTGTGATCTTCATATTTGCACAGATAATTCTAAATGTTTTCTTAGTGAGTTTATAATATTATCTGAACTGTTCAGTGGCATTAGAACCTGCAGGTGGGTCCAGGTCTGTATTTATTTTTTCTCAATTTATGATAAAATACTAACTTTTTAACCTAGAATATAGGGCCACTAAAAGAGGGTGTTTTCCCCCTTAATTATTTGTTATTTCCGTATAGTCTTTCTAAAACCAAGGAAGTATGTATAACTGTAAAATCAAATATTATAGGACCATTAAAATGTTACAGAGTTTTAAATTTTGTTTACATTCCTTGAACTACACAGCAGAAGTGTGGGGATTCGCAGAGCAGAGTAGCCTCAGGTTTTCTGAATTAGTCCATCCATTTTCTCATCAGCTGGCACTTACAGTCTAAATAACTCAGGGCCCTATCACACAGGAAAAAGAGGTGGTTAATAATAAAAGCCGTGTTTCTTTCTGAAGTCATCACATGACTGAAAATGGGGCTTAAGTAACTGCATTTTGTATGTCCCGTATCATTAACCCGCATCTAGAAGCTCTGAGGGGGACTTCAAACAGAGTGGAGCTTAGAAGCTCTGGTGCTATGGGAGCTCAAGCTGCGTTTGGTTGGCAATGGAATAAAGATTGGGGCTGTGATGTCAACATGAGGTGGGGGAGCAAGGCTGCTGCCATCGAGAAACAGAGTGGGAGGGAGGGCGAGAATGTGTGTGTGTTTATGTGCACGCACGTGCACAGCAGTCGGGGAAAACAGCAAGATAGAATGTTGCCGACCCACATACTGGTGAACCGGCAACAAAAAGGGGGAAAATGGGTTTTCTGCGCCCCCACTAACATCTGTCTCTTTTGGAACCAGATTAAAATATACCCACCCTCCGACTTGGTTCTAGAAAAACTTGCTGAAACCCAGTTAAGTGGATAGTTCCAATGTTTTAAACCGCTTACTGTGGGGGCACATTTTTTGAGCCAGTTTATCAGAAAATTAGATCTGGATTTTAAAGACTGTGGGAATGAGCCCTCGATATTAGTGGGACAAAGAACAAAGTTTCATTACTTACAACTGAACTGGTCAAACAGCAAACCAGGGAACACAACTGCTTCATTCAACAAGTGTCAACAGACAGATTGACTGTTTCTCGCAGACTAAGGAGAGGAAGAAGACAGCTCTGAGCAAAGAGGTGGAGCTCTCTTTGAATAAGAGGCAGGGAAAGAACTACTGTATTGGTTAGTATTCCTATTGATTAACAGTAACCAGAGCCCTGAAAGGTCTCTCCCATCCACATCTAGTAGAGGCAGCCTGTGAAGTTGCAATAACTCCAACAAAAATGCACTATTTTCATATTTAAAAGTACACTCATTTGCCTTAACCTGTTCCAGCAGTAGGTGTTTTATGCACACTCAGTAGTCTTCAAACTCAGTGAAACACTGTATGTTTTCATAATAAGATTATTCATTTCTTGATAATGTGAATGTATGGCATGTATTATAATTAAATAAGTTAAATACTGAGAATCAGTAAATGTTTTTACTAAGTCATAAAGCTAATAGTAGTATCTAGCTTACAATTGTTTCTCCCCATTTGGCTCCTTTTTCCCTTTCAGAGTAATGATGGTATTGGAAAACAATATTTAAGATCAAGGCATTTATTTTCATTTTATAGACAATGGTTCCAATAATGGTTCAGCAGTTCTGGCCTCATCGGCTGAAAAATGTATACCTCCGTGTCTCACCTGCCTGTGGCTATGACAAAATCTCAGTATTAATCTAATCGTATTGACTTAGAAGGAAAGTGGACTTGCCATTGACAGCGTAAAACCAAGCAAAAGACACCTGCTGGTGCTTGATGTCAAAATAAAAAAAATATTCAGTTCCACCGCCTGTCCAGGAGACAAACAGTTATAGGAGCAGGGGAATCGTTGTTCCAGATTTACTGGCCTAAATACCGTTGCACAACTGCGCAGGTGTAAAAATGATGACATCAACAGCAGCAGCAAATGATTGCTGACTGGGGGTTTCTGAGTGCCCATGTATTTGTTGCTTTGCCTCGGTGTCATGTGCACACAGAAATCTCCTTTAGCCAGGAGCAATTTGCTTTGAATCAATGGAGAATGGCTAACTTATAATGTTGTCGTCACTGTTGCTCACACAGAGCTGTGCAACAGGATTTCAACCGGTGACTTAAAAATTAAGTGCGCATAAATGTGTGTGCTTTATTTGTTTCCTCTAGAAGATAATTATTATATTAATTAATTATTTTCTGTAGAAGACAATTCCATAGATAGCTCTCTATGCAGACATTTTAGTACTTCCCATCTTCATAGGCCATTTATCAGACTTCCTTGTTGATCTTCTTTTGAAGAACTTCTGCTTCTCTGCTTTGGCATTTAGGTTATATTTTACATCAGTAACTCAGTACACATCTAGGCGCAACCTAGGCAGGTGTGTGCTAGTGCTAATTCATAAAAATTGTAAGCAAAAAGACTCTTCAAACAGAAGGGGAGTTAATTCTGGCTTTTCAATATTGTTCAGTAAGGCAGGCACGTTTCTATGAAATGTACTATATTGCAAACAAAGTAAATGTTGCCTTCTTGTATGAAGTTACCTTAGATGGATTGTTAGTATCTTTCTGATCAGTCAGCATCTTTTGTCATGCTTATCCTGTGTGAGAGAGTTGGCACTTACCTTCATAAAGGGGGAAAATGAAAGCAAACCCCGTTGCTTACATACTGCCCTCAGAATGGTTTAAAAGTTAATTATGCAGGCTGCAAATCCCCACCCCCAGTGAGCTGGGTATTCAATTTACCAACCATGGGAGGGTGGAAGGCTGAGTGACCCTTGAGCCTGCTACCTGGGATTGTAGCCTGGGTCGTACTGCAGTTGAATCACTGCACCATTAGACTTGATACATTAGACTTGATCGCATTGGTACATTTTGTGATTACAAAAGCTATGTTGGCACATGGCACATGATATCTTGATTTTGCAGGCTTTAAGAGATGTCATATGGTGTTTGGAGATCACTTGATTGTCTGTCTTAGCACTTTGAGTTAGTCTGTCTTGAGTAAAATCTTGGTGGTGGTAATTTTCTTCACATCCCTATCTGAAGGCAGGTCATCATCAGAAAATTTTAGGAAAGGATAGCATGTGAAGTGATTTTCCCATTTGACTTCCCAGAATTCATTGTATAGTACAGTTAATTTCACTGGTCCTGCCAGAATCAGCATGTTTCATTCCCATGGCCTTTGACACATGCAAAGAACATACACTTAGTTATACTCTGAATTTAGAGGGGCTGCCTAGAGTGTTGACCTTATTCCTGCTCTTACAAAATGAGTGTGATCTACTTCCAATATCTGGCAAGATGGGAGACCATCTGGAGTGGGTTTTCATTGCCATGGAGTGCTGTAACAATAAATGATTGAGAATAAAATCCACAGTCAACCAGTGTTGAATACAAATATACCCCACTAGATCTTGGTCACGAATGTGAAAATAACCATTTAAAATAAGGGGAAAATATTTATTTATTTATTTATTTATTTATTTATTTATTTATTTATTTATTTATTTATTTATTTATTGGGGAAAAAACATTTACCGCCCATCTGGAAGTGAGGCGACTCTGGGTGGTTAACAACAATCAATACAATACAATATAACACAGAACAAACCCATACAATTCATACAATAAAATAAAATAAAAATAAAAATACAGTAATATAAAAAGTAAAATTAAAATGACATGAAAATAACTTATAATTAAAACCTATGATGCTATTTGTGGGAAGATCAGTTAAAATCATATTTTAATGGTTGGACATTGGATGTACTTTTGAGGGAATGCCTGCTTAAATAACCAAGTTTTCAATAATTTTTGAAAACAATCAAATACCCATGTTCAGTCTTATGTTACTTTGCAGAAGAGGCTTATACTTAAAGCAATTCTGTAGTAGAGCCCTGTGGTAAAAATGATAAAGCAAGACTCTATGCCTTTCTCTTCAGCAGAAAGCTGGGAGTGCTAAGAAGGCAAGAATGTTGGCTGGCTGTGAAAAGTATATTGATTGTGCATGTGACAGAAAGCTTCTGCTTACAGATGTTCAGACATCAGTTCATATTGAGAAACATTGTTTACATAATTGTGTTGTAAATATACAAAGAATGTTTTAGCACTACAGGGTGGTATATGAGTCAAAAACAAACAAGCAATGAACATTCTTTAAATAATGAAGTTCTAATTAGGCATGCGTGAATAACAAGTCAGCTGGTGGCTTACATAAGGATTATACATTGGGCACAACTCAGACAAGGAGACATTCAGTCCCTACTTGCACATCAATTGCTATTTCCCTTTCCTATCACCAATGGGCAGAATTTTGCATATGGTAGACATGAGACAACAGTCTGCATAATGCACTCCTGGTTCCTAGCAAGGCAATCAGCAACCAAACTGCAGGCTTCGGTTAATAAATATTTATCAATTTTAAATTTTGAACTTTTATGCAAAAATACTTTTTAAAAAGGCATGGTTATAAAGCAACTAATTTCTTGGAACAACAGTCCCTTCCCTCAATCAACCCAACACCTAGAGGCACATCTGTAGTCAACAGCTGATCAGCTACTCACCAAGTCCAGCTTTCTGGCTTTTTCCACCACCACCCTCTAACCTCCCAGTTCTTACTATATTTATCTTGGCCAGCGACTGTCCGGAGCATAATCAGAATCAGAATCCTTTTATTGGCCAAGTGTGGTTGGGCATACCTGGAATTTGTTTTGGTAAAAACTGCTCTCCATATATAAGAAAGAAATATAAGAATCATATATTCAACAATAAAAACACAGTACAACAACACAATATAACCTATTATTAAAAAGGAAGAAAAGAAGAAAAAAATAATTATTCAACAGTTTGATAGCACTTGAGCAAAGCAGAATAGATAAAAAAGAAAATAAAAGAAAAAGTTGAGGAGCATGTTACCAACGCTGCCGTCCACGGCACCATCTTGAAAGTGGGCACTTTTATTTGGAACTGTTTCAAGCATACACTTTTGTGGTGAAAGGCTTTTCACTGTACAGTGGTACCTCGACTTACAATTGCTTCAACAACTGAAAAATTCAACTTATGAAAGCTCTCTGCAGCCAGGCCAGACAGCTGATTTTGACAGGTCGGACCTGTCAAAATCAGCTGTCTGGCCTAGTGGCAGAGAGCAGCCATTCAAGGGAGATCTCCACCTCCTCCTCCGTCTTCTAGCTGCTTCAATCTCAAAGAGATTGAAGCAGCTAGGAGAAGGAGGAAGAGGTGGTGATATCTGTCTCTGTTGCCTACCCCTACTTCTCAGTTGGACGTGGGGGGCAGCTAACAAATACCTACATTCTCCTCCTCCTCCTCCTCCTCCTGACTCTGTAATGTGTGTGTGTGTGTGTGCATGTTTGTCCATGGTCCCTGCTCTGCCCACCAATTTGTTGGGCAGAGCAGGGACCCATTGATCTTCACGCAGCATGGGCAGCTTGCAAGGGAAGCACAGACCGCCAGTTCCCTTGCAAGGTGCCCGGGCTGGCCGAAGATCGGTCGGTCCCTGCTCTGCCCCCAAAATTGGTGGACAGAGCCAGAACCCATTGATCTTCACTCAGCCTGGGTGCGTTGCAAGGGTATCATCGATCCGCGCTTCCCTTGCAAGCCGCCAAGGCTGGGCGAAGATCAATGGGTAAACTCCCTTTGCTGTGGCAGACAGCCCACAATACACACACACACACACACACACACACACACACACAACACACACACACACACACACACACACACACACACACCTCCTCCTGGCTGCTTTGATCTCTTTGCTGGCAACTATGGGGCATTGCAAAGAGATCAATGCAGCCAGGAGGAGGAGGGAGAGGCAACAGAGGCAGAGATCTTCCTCAATCTACAGCAGCCAAAGGCTTCTCTCCGCAGCTACTGCCATACAGCTGATTTAGAGGGGTCCAACCTGCCAAAATTAGCTGTGTAGTGGGGCTGCGGAGAGCAGACTTTGGCTGCCATTGGCTGAGGGTGATTGGGATAGCCTTCCCATGGGAATGCACTGAAAACCAATTAATATGTTCCCCTTTTTTGGCCTCTTTTCCAATCTCCAGGATGGATTAATTGATTTTCAGTGCATTCCTATGGGAAACAACTGTTTGATTTACAAAAACTTTGTCTTCTGAAAATGTATTCGGAATGGATTAATTTTGTAAGTTGAGGTACCACTGTATTTGGGACTGTTCTGCATTTGTTTAAAAAACAAAACTGCAAAATGTGTCACAATTATTGAGAAAATGCAAATATGAACTATCTAATGCCGTGCCTGTTCATAAACTTTGGAAATGCAACTTCAGTCAGTTTGTAAGGGAATGAGAATTCAAGACATTTGTAACCCACCTCTTTGGTTGTGGTGAAGATGTACTGAGCTCTATTAAAACTCTAGGAAATAAAATATCTCTCCCCACCCCCATTCACCATTCTTGATATAATTCAGTAACTGTTTTTTCCCCATCCAGTGGAGCCAAGATACCAGGAGGACCAAATGCAAAATTGGTTATCAAAACAGAACTATATTTATATCTCCAGAGATTCTAAAGCTCAACTATAGAAAATAAAGCTCTGGCTAAGAAAGTCTGATATACATCAGCTTCAGCATCATTATCTGTCTCAAAAACATGACAAGACTAGAAACATTTAAGCTGCTTGGCTTTGAAAGAGCTTCCATGGTAAATCTATTCATTTGGTTTCTTCAACAAATCAATTCATAGTGATAAAAATAATTCTCCTTCTCTCTCTCTCTTCATTCTCTCTGTCCTCCATATGTGTCATTGTTGTTGTGAAACTATGGACCAGAGCACGCCAGGCCCTTCTCTCTTCCACTGCCTCCCAAAGCTTGGTCAAATCCATGTTGGTAGCATCGATGGCACCGTCCAAGCATCTCATTCTCTGCCATCCCCTTTTCCTTTTGCCTTCAATCTTTCCAAACACCAGGGACTTTTCCAAGGATTCCTCTCTCCACATGAGGTGGCCAAAGTACTGGAGCCTCAGTTTTAAAATCTGTCCTTCCACTGAACATTCAGGGTTGAATTCTTTCTGGGTGGATAGGTTTGATCTCCTTGCAGTCCAGGGGACTCTCAAGATCTCCTCCAGCACCATAGCTCAAAAGCATCAATTCTACAGCGATCAGCCTTCTTTATAGTCCAGCTCTCACTTCCATACATCACTACTGGAAAAACCATAGCTTTGGTCGGACCTTTGTCAACAAAGTGATGTCTCTGCTTTTTAAGATTCTGCTTAGGTTTGTCATCACTTTCCTCCCAAGAAGCAGGCGTGTCTTTGAATTTCATTACAGCAGTCACCATCTGCATTGATCAAAGATCCCAAGAAAATAAACTCCATCATTGCCTCCATTTCTTCCCCTTCTATTTGCCAGGAGGTGATGGGACCGGTGGCCATGATCTTTGCTTTCCTTGATGTTGAGCTTCAGCCCATTTTTTTCACTCTCCTCTTTCACCCTCATTAAGAGGTTCTTTAATTCCTCCTCACTTTCTGTTATCAGAGTAGTATAATCTGTGTATCTGATGTTGTTGATATTTCTTCCGGCAATCTTAATTCCGACTTGTGATTCATCCAGTCCTGCCTTTCACATGATGTACTCTGCATATAAGTTTAAAAGGCAAGGTGACAGTATACAGCCTTGTCGTAGTGCTTTCTCAATTTTAAACCAGTCAGTTGTTCCGTATCCAATTCTGACAGTTGCTGCTTGTCCCACATATAGATTTCTTAGGAGACAGATAAGGTGGTCAGGCACTCCCATTCCTTTAAGAACTTGCCATAGTTTGTTGTGGTCCACACAGTCAAAGGCTTTGGCATAGTTGATGAAGCAGAAGTAGTTACACTGAAAACTCCTGTTCTTTATCTATCAAGCTCATAATATTATTCAATTTTAATGCATATTGTATGTATTTATGAGCTTGCAGCCTGGGAAATGATGACTACGGTGATATTATGCACGATCAGCTGCGCTGTGTGATACATATTATCCTACATATGGTAGGCTGCCAGCCAGCCAAACAGTGCAACGAAAAAGTGAAATAATGCCTCATCTGTAAGTTTAATTAATGCCCCATGCTGCACAAACCAGAGCAAAGGTGAATGACTTGCTGGCACATTAGAAAAAGAACAGAAGAGGTGCCCACAGCATGAACTGTGTTGCTAGAGGCCATGTTACTGTCAGGGGGACTAAAGGAAGCCAGCTGGTTCTGATAAATTACCTGTCTAATCTTTTGAAAGAGATCTTGTCTTCAGAGCTGCTCCTGCCGCTTAGCAGGTGGGCTGTTATCCCCCTCTCCCCCGACTCATTGTAAATGCTGACAGAAGCACTTGAAACTTAGTGAATGTACAGTCAATATTTTTTGCCAGATCTCTTGTGGCAGCTCGCAAGGCCCGTATTGCTCAGCGTTTCCATATCAGCCCCAGTGATGTCCTTCTCCAAACACAGATTTATTTATTTTATTTATTTTTTTAAAAAGCTGGCCAACTACTAAATGATCTCTGGGTGCAGAGGCATAAGTGGGTTCCCCCCAACATTGGATCTTTACCGAGAGGGCTTGTCTTAGAATGGGCAGTCTTGCTTAGCTGATTGCTTGGTGTTTTGAGAGGAACTTTTACAACAGTGCACACCTAACTGCTTGGGTAGCCAGTCCTGTGAAGCAGGAAGGATTTTTTAAAATTGGACCACACACCTAAATGCTGAGAGTTGCTAGCACAGATGGACTAATAAGAGTAGCATAACCTCCTCAGTATCAAGATATTTTTGAGTATAGGTCACTTCAGCACTGACCCTTTCCTGGGCTCACAAATGCCATGGCAAAGGTCACTGTCCTAAGTCCCTCTAGGAAGCACAGGTTTGGCGATGCTTCCTATTAGAGATGTTTCCTGGTAGGTGACATTTTATGAGATGTTTCCTGCTGGGAAAGATGTTAAGTAACCTCTTTGGAGCAGCCATTTTGAAGGGCTGAAAGAACTATCTCAGTGGCAATTACTGTAGCTCAGATATGTGGATAATTCAGTGTATTCTTACTAGAGATGGGCACAAAATGGTTTTTTTGTTTAATTTTTCATTTTTGTTTCGTTCCCTAATGAAACGAAAAACAAATTGCCCCTTCAAAGAAAAATGAAACGAAACGAAATGAAAATTTTTGGTTTGTTCCATTTTGTTTTTCGTTTTCCCATGGAAGCAATGCATTCCTGTGGGAAGCTGCTTTTAAAACCCCATGCCATCCCCGCATGTGCCCAATTGGGTGGGGGAATGGCGAGGGGTTTTTAAACTTTTTTTTAGCCCCCAAAGCAAGTGCCGATCAGTTGGCACATGGGGCTTGCTTAGGGAAGTAAAAAAAAGTTTTAAAACCCATTCTTTCCTCCCTAACACTCATGATTAGAGATGGGCACGGAACGAACATTTTTTTGTTTCCGTTACCGTTTGTCGTTTCCATAACGTAACGAAATGACAAACAAAAATTGTGATGAAAATGAAACAAAATGAACAGAACCATGAAAATTGTGGTTGTTACGTTTTGTTTTCATTAATGGCGACCCGCAATGAAATGAGCTGTTTTAAATGTTAAAAAACGCCCTGGACATCTGTAAAAACGCAGTGATAATTATTTATATCATCTGATAATACCTACCAGGGGGGTTGGGGTCCTTAAAACGTTTGTTTTTGTCTTCTCCCATTGCAATGTATTTTTCTTTTCCCTTTAAAATGGATATTGCCACCCTCCACAAAATGGAGGCAAGCCATGTGAGGGATCATGTTCAACCAATAGCATGCCCAGGTTGCAGACTGAGCGGGAAGGTCTGGCAGCCACAGAGGGCATAAAAAGCTCTGGCAGCCCCCGTTCTCCTTGCAGTCTCTGGTGGGAGTTAGGGTGGGATTGCTGTCTCTGCAACTCTAGCTTCAGTCCTGCAGCCTCGCTGTGTGCGTGTGTGCTGCGTACCTCTCGGTGAGTACCCTCCCTTGCCCCGCAGTGCAGTCCCTCTGCGGCTGTCTTGCACCCTGGGTAACGCCCGCCGCTGCCTTTGCAGCCTCCCTGCATACCCAGTCTATACTGTGTTTCTGCCAGCATCCATTTTTTTTAGTACTTTCCCTCTGGTCTGGGGGGTTGGGGGATGCCTGCGCATGGAAATGCTTTAAAAATAGCGCAAAAAGCGGGTAGAAACGACAAACAAAAAACAAAAAACGGTAACGAAATTTTTCCAAAAAATTAGCGACATACGAAAACGAACCGAAACAGACCTCTCAACGACAAATGAAAAACCGAAACGCCTTTTGTTTTGTGCCCATCTCTACTCATGATCACATGGGGTAAAGTCCAGGCTTTTAAAACTTTTTTTTGCCAGCCACTTAAGCCCCGTGAAGCAGCTGATTGGTGCTTGGGGAGGGCAGCCGTGCTGGCTTCCCAACTATTTTCAGAGGGCTCCTTCCAACTGTAACAAATTTTAGAAGTAGGGAAGCCTTTTCTCTAAGGCCAAATTTAAACAATGCCAATACAAAGCTCCACTTTAATTTTCTGGTGCCAAAACAATCAGTTTTCAATGGCATTTCTATAATCCCCGGTCTCTCTTAGCCTCTGGACAACTCACCACCCATAAATCATAGTAATTACAGAGCAGCTTGATAGACTTACAGTCTCATAGCAGGCTTTTAATGGGAGATTGCCCCACTGATGCCACCATGTACTGGAATATGGGCTGTCCCTCTACCGAGATCCCATCTGCTATCAATCAGCCTCAGCTGCTGAAGAAGGAATCTGGAGAACATAAGCCCATGTTGATCCTTTATGTCTCCTGGCCTGGCTGTGATAGTTATTTCACTTACTAGAATAATTATTCAACAGACAACTTCACTTGAATAAGAATATAAAAGCATTTATTTTCTATGAAGAATTCTTTTACTAGAAAATAATGACATGATTTCCTTTCCTAACTTAAATGAGGCTTAAGAGACAAAAAGCCCCTATAGCTACTTTAAAAATACATTGCTAAGCATTAGTCCATTAGTCTGTCTTGCAGAATCCATTCAGGAAAAACCCTCCAGCTATCTCCAGCTTGTTCACAGCATAGGAAAAATGTCACATGTCACCTCCTTGACCAATCAGGATTCACTTGCTTCTTAGCTGGAATGTGCCATGGCTGATGTTTACACAGTTTAGTATTGACATTATTTACATTTGGCTTTAGAGAAAAGGCTTCCCTACTTCTAAAATTCGTTACAACAAGCTGCCATCAGCTGGGCCCCTTTAAAAAAGCCCCAGTTGGCCCTGGGGGATCCCCTGTTGGTGACTGGGTGATTTATAAATGGGTCTAGCCGATGGCAGCTCGACAGGAACGCCCTAAAAATGGTCAGGAAGCCAGTTTGGGGCTCTCATGCTGGTGTCCAACCATTTTCAGAGGAGTCCTGCTGAGCTGTCATCGACTGGACCTGTTTAAAAATGGCCCCTTTAAATGACAGCTCAGCAGGAGCCCTCTGAAAATGGTCGGGACTCCAGTTCCAGGCTCTCATGCTGTCGTCCCAATCTCATGCTGGCGTCCCAACTGCCACTTGCTTCGGTGAGAAAAAAAGGTTTAAACCCTGTGCCTCCCCCCCCCCATCGGGCGCATTGGGGGAATTGGCATTGGGTTATAAAATAAAATGAAAATAAACAAAAAAAATGAAACAATTTTTTTAAAAAGTAATTTCAAATGAAACAAAATGGGGGAAACAAAACAAAAAATGAAATGGAACACCATTTCGGTGTTTTGGGCCCATCTCTAATTCTGACCCTTGGGGAAATAAGAGGGGTTCCTGTAGGAACTGATGTGCATGATAATTACTTACTAGCACAAGATTGAGGACACCCTTCCCCAGTCTGGTTCCCTCCAGACAGTGATGTCAAGAAATCTTGATACCATCCCCACAATTTTGGTCAAAACTAGTTCTCTTGGCACAGTGAGATTGCACTTTAAGGAGTTTTCATCATCTGCATAAAGTCTCAGGTCCAATGCAAGACCCGGACACTATCTATTCTCCCCTCTCCCATGGTTTTTGTAATACAATACCTGTTTGCACTAACCTTGATATTTTTTCCTTGCAAAGGTAAGCACATATACACTCAACAACCATAATAACACATACTAACATATCATAAAGACACAAACAACCCATTCAAGGCTACTGTTTTCTGTGGTTCATACAAAAGCAACAGTAACCAAATTTTGCACACTTTGCTAAAATGTGCAGAATCCACTTGTACAAATGTAACTGTGGAAATATTTTTGCTGCAGCCACAAAATGCCTAATGATGGCTGTCAGCAAGGAGAAAATATGGTTTCTGGTTAACTAAATGAAGATGATTAAAAAGGATTTCTGTCTCTACTCAATAATTTTTAATTTATGTCATTCAGTTCACACACACAATGATAAGGGACATTGACATTGATATAAGTTGGAAGATCTTTATGGTTTCACCCTGCACTGGAGTCACTAGAGATTGCAGGTGGTAACTTTTTGTATGCAGAGCACAAGTTCTTTTATTGAATATTGGCTATTTTCTTAGCAAGCCAAAGGAAGAGGATGACTTTTAAACCATATAATACAGAGACTTTCTTTCTTTCTTTCTTTCTTTCTTTCTTTCTTTCTTTCTTTCTTTCTTTCTTTCTTTCTTTCTTTCTTTCTTTCTTTCTTTCTTTCTTTCTTTACTACCCATCAATGCAGCACACTATTATTAAACATAACACAAGAGGCATAATATCAGGTATCAAGTAAGGCAGAACACGACACATAAAATCAGATATAAAATCAGGCAAGGATATAATACAAGGCAACAACAATGCTCAGAGAAGCCTCTTAAATAGAGATGGGCACGACTTAGCGGTATTTCCGTTTCCGTTTCCGTTACTCGGTTCCGTTACTCTACGGAAACGGTAACGGGAATTACTCCCCCAGACTTCGAGCTCGAACCGACGAACGAACAATTTTGGTCTGATTTGTCGTGCTCGTTCCTTGCATCGCGAGATCGCGCGATGCCACACGCGGCACAGAAAAAAAGTTTTTAAAAGTTAAAAAAACCCGGTTCCCGGCCAAAAAGCAGGCGGGAAAATGCCTGCCGTGCCTCAGGGCACCTACCAGAGGGGTTGTTTCTGGAGGTCCCCGGCCTCCCCCCTCATCCCCCGTCCTGGGCTGCTCTGGTGGGACTCGCCGCAGGCTCGCAGCCACCAAAATGCCCAGTCTCGCCGCCGGCCGCCCGCAATTAAAGCGCAAGAAAGCGGCACGGACGGCACAGGAAAAAACTTTTAAACTATCCCCCCACCCATTCCCGGGCCAAAAAAGCAGGCGGAAAAAAAAACCTGCTTGACTAAGGGCGCAGGGCACCTACCGGAGGGGTTGTTTCTGGAGGTCCCCGGCCTCCCCCCCATCCCCCGTCCTAGTGGGCTGCTCTGTGGGACTCGCCACAGGCTCGCAGCCAGCAAAAAGCCCAGTCTCGCCGCCGGCCGCCGCAATTAAAGTGCAAGCAAGCGGCACGGACGGCACAGGAAAAAACTTTTAAACTCTCCCCCCACCCGTTCCCGGGCCAAAAAAGCAGGCGGAAAAATGCCTGCTTGACTAAGGGCGCAGGGCACCTACCGGAGGGGTGGTTTCTGGAGGGGGGGGTCCCGCCTCCCCCCCCGTCCTGGGCAGCCGGACTCGCGAGTCGCCATCGCCATGCCATGCGGTGCGGGCGGGGGATCCAAATTTGAAATCGTGGTCCAAAAACACACAAGCACAAGAGAAACACGCGAAAATTTATAAACTGCCAGATTTTTCACAGTAGCAGTGGGTTTTTTCTTGCAACAAAATGTCTCTCCTCTCCTCCTCTGTCCTCCATTGATTTTATTTTATTTTATTTTTTTTACACCTGCGCAATGATGGGCTGGCCAAGTGGCCAGCCATGTGGGAGTGGACAACCATGCAAATTTTTGGAGCCATCCCACCAGTCGCATGGCCACTTGGCCATGGAGACTTCTGGGATGTGCCAAAAAGCCCCCTAAAACCTGCCCTAGCCCTAACCCTAACCCTTGACTCCGTACCCATACGTCACAGACTGTCTTCTTAGTGGGTCAGAGAGGCACCCAGAGGTGCAACCCACTAGCCCACCGTAACCTTACCCGTCACTAGCCTAACCCTAGCTCTTGCACTAAGCCACCTTAAAGCCAGATCTACTTGCTTGCATTGCACTACACGCAGCAAGTACAATTCCCTTCTGTGTGAGACATGGTGGTGCCAGAGCCTTGTGAAGGGCGGGCATGACCCTATCATTCTCACACTGGTCTCACGTCTGCACATTATGTTATACAATATCCATATGGCTATTGCATAGCATTTTGCAGCAGCAGCAGGTGAGGAAGGGAGACCCCCATGTAGAGGGGTCTCTTGGAGCCTGCTTCCCCTTCCTAGTGGCAGGAGGCACCCACGGGTGCCTCCAGGAGCCCACTTTCCCTTTATAGCGGGACAGAGGAGGCACCCACCCCACAGAGGTGCCTCCAGGAGCCCGCTCCCCCCCCAAAAAAAAACCAGTACTAACGACAACGAAAAAACAAAAAAACGAACCGACTAATTTTTGCGAATTTTCGCGAAAACCGGAAACGACCCGAAACGGGACTGGCCCGACTAACGACAACTCGAAAAAAATTTTTTTTTCAAGTCGTGCCCATCTCTACTCTTAAACATTGAGAGGAATGGGTGCAGGCAGAAGTCCACTGGGAGCTCATTCCAGAGTATTGATACTACCACAAAGAAAACCCAATGTCTCATAGAAAATGTCTTGGCCTCTCTCAGAGTGGTCATCTGGTGGAGCATTGCCTGGGATGGTCTGGTGGAGCAGGTAGATGGTCTTGGGCAAAATTGTTCTGACAGGTAATGTGGTACCAAACTATGGTGGGCTTTATAGGTAAGTATCAAGATCTTGAACCTGACCTAAGCTAGGATGTAACCAGGGCCGGCACGTCCATTAAGGCGAACTTGGCAGTTGCCTAGGGTGCCAAAATGGAGAGAGGGCACTGGCCAGCCTGCTGCCCCCCCCCGCTGCCCCCCTGCCGCTGGCCACCGCCATCTGTCCCCCGCCGCCCGTTGCCGTCCGCCCCCTGTGTGCATCACCACCCACCCCCGTGCCCGTCGCCATCCACCCCCCGCCTGTCGCCCCCCGCCACCGCCCGCCCGCTGCCCCACCCCTGCCACTGCCATCCCCCCACCCGCACACCCCCGCGCCCCACCGTCCACCCCCTGCCCCACAACCCGCCACCCACCCCACCCTCCCACCCCTCACCTAGGGCATAACAAGCAACGAGTGCCAGTGGGGTGGAACTGGGGGTATGTCCTCAAACGTGCCCACACTAGCCACCAGTCTGTCTGCCTCAAGTAAAGCCCTACATAGAGAACATTGCAGTAGTCAATCCGGGAGAAGATTAGTGCATGCACCAAGGACCTAAGAGCTTCCTCATCAAGGTAGGGGTGGAATTGGGAAATACAATTCAATTGATTGAAGGAAGCTCTAGGCATGGCTGTCATCTTATTCTAAATGTATTTCCAAGTTAAAACTAAGGAGAGACAAACCTAATTTTAGATTTTTAAAATTCAGAAGGAACTTCTTTCAGTCAGACTGGAGCCTTGTTTGCCTGTGGGGAAATAATCCATGAACAAGAGGCAGATGATTGCATATCATATCATACAGCAAAAAGACTGGTCTAGTAAAGTCGAGCAAATGTTTTATGGCAGCCTCTCAAAGAAAACACTATCCTATACCCACCTGGTCTATTTTTAGTGCTTCATCCTTGATGCAATAATATAAGTACTATAAGGGGAAAGTATTTTATGTTTTAATAAAGCTATTTGGAAATAAGGTAAATTGTTGATATATAAACAGTACTGTTTGTTAGCACTTCAAAGACAGAGCACATTTTTATTAGTGTCATTCTATTTAAGTAATTATTTCCAACACTGGAAAGGTCAAAACTGTTCATTTTTATCATGTTTTCTTAATGAAGGGAATTGTTTTAAAACAGCAACAGTCTGCATTTCATTTTTGTCAGTCACTAATATTGAACCATTTCTTCCTATCAAGAAAAATGCAGGTGTGTGCATAATGAACAGTTCATAAATTTCTGTTAGAATAAGAGGATATGGAAATGAAGGGATATTGTAAAAGTTAATCCAGAAATCATTAAAGTAATTTTTGCTAAATACCAGAAGATTAGCAATCTAGTGAATACATGTGCCCTGACATTCTGTTATTAACTTTCTAAATTGCCATATACTGTGACTAGTTTAGAATGAAGAATAGAATTATTTTAATTGAGATCAGGATACTATATTTCCCTGAAGATTTTCCTCAAATCATTTGCTATGATTCACCTGAGGCTGGAAAGAGTGTGGAGCACAATACAGTATGTCAGCCCATCTTCTATTTGCTTCTGCTATTCATTGCTGTTGTTAATAAATAATAAGCTAATAAATTAACTTTTATTTAGAGCAATGTAAATGTTAAATGGTAGTGTAGGATAAGAACAACTGTACCTCAAACTAAGCTTGCAAGATATTAAAAGATTTCAATTGTCAGAACCTGATAAAAATTACTGGGTCCCACAGTTAAGGGGCATATCCTTACACGGTTCACCCCTATTCTGTACTCATTAGTATAGATACCTGGGGGAATTACCATGCAATTAGAAGTGTCTGTGTATGTAGGTTTGCTTCCTTCGGATGTAAATCTGTAACTATCAAGGTTCCCTTAACCATCATGATGGTTCCCTTTTTTATCGCTAGCCCTATTTTTCTTCTACATCCTGATGACTTAAACAAACATGAGATCACTTTTAGGAAGAATGATGTCTGTGAACTCAGTACCTCTCTCTTTCCTTCTATGCTAGCATGGGGAACCTAGGGTTCACAAAGCAATAGATAGCTAACTTGGCTTGTCCCATTCATCAAACCATGGTGGGGAAGGTTAAAAAAAAATCAGACTGTGTTCCAAGGTTTCTCTTTTTTTAACCTCACGATCTTTTCACCCTGAAAATATGATTTGTGAATTCTTCAGTAGTCTTTAAAACAGAACGGAACTCAGACTTCCACCCTTCTGTACTGGCTAAGTTCAGTGAGAACAAATATTCCTAGCATGGAAAGGTCGTTATATCTGACAGCCCTGGAGGTTTTAAGAAGACCACCTGTCTCAGACCTTACAATGTTTGAATACGCAAGAATTTAAATTCAGATGTTGTAATAGTTAAGCACCAAGCACTGTGCTTCTATAGAAAAACCAGTCAGTTTAGGTTTCCCTTCCCTTTTAAAAAGAAAAGTCTGAAGTTCTTTCTGTGTCAAGTATGAAAGAATCTGTGAACGCTGTAACATTCTTATGAAAAATTGAAACAAATTGTGCTCTCAAAGGGTTTCACTGCCAGAATCGGCTGGTTGTTGTGGGTTTTTCTGAGCACTTTGGCTGTGTCTAGAGATGGGCACGACTCATCGAAATTTTTGTTTTCATTTTCATTTTTTCATTTCGTTTCGCAACAAAAACGAAAACGAAAAAATTTTCAGAAGCAAAACGACAACGGAAACGAAACGAAAAAAATTTGCCGTGTTTTTCGTTTTCGTTACGGCAGACACATTGCATTGAAAAGAATGCTAACGAAACGAAAATTTTTCGTTTTTGTTTATGTTTTTTTGTTTCGTTTCGTATGAAAACAAAAACGAAAAATGTGCAAGAAAACCCTCGAAAAATGAAAATGAACCGAAACGGACCCCCTAAACAAAAAACGAAAAACGAAAAATTATTTTTTGAGTCGTGCCCATCTCTAGCTGTGTCCTGGAGGCTTTTCATCTTCTTAAAATTTTGCCAGTCTCTGTGGCTGGCATCTTCAGAGGGCAGGAGCACAGGGAGCTAAAACAGGAGAGAGAATTCTAATTCCCTGCCCTCCTGCCCTCTGAAGATGCCAGCCACAGAGATTGGCTAAATGTTAAGAAGAAGAAAAACCTTCAGAACACGGACAAACAGCCCAGAAAACCCCACAGCAACCATGAAACAAAATTCGTTTGCATGTTTAAACTGAGAGAATTTTTCAGACCCAGAACCATAGACAATGAAATGATTTGCTTCCTTTCCAGAGGGAATATAATTTACATTGTGCTATGGTCGAGCCCTAAAATGGCTAGTAGAGACAGGCATGAAACAAAAACAAAAAACCATTCCTTTATTTGTTAGTCGTTTTGTTACGTAATGAAACGAATAACAAAAATTGTGATGAAATTGGAACAAACCGAACAGAACCACGAAAATTAGGTTCATTACATTTCATTTTCGTTAATGGTGATGCGCAATGAAATGAGCTGTTTTTAAATGTTAAAAAACATCCTGAATATCCATAAAAACCAAGCAATAATTATTTATTCTGCCTGATAATACCTACCAGGGGGTTGGGATCCTTAAAACGTGCATTTATGTCTTTTCTCAGATCGCTGTATTTTTTTTCCTTTAAGGGGAGTTAGGGGACATCAACCCAAAATGGCTCCCAGATGCCTAATACTGATCTCTTCTTGGGTATTAAAATGCCCTGGACATCCATAAAAACGCAGTGATAATTATTTGAAATTATTACCTACCAGTAGGTTGCGGTCCTTAAAATGTTTGTTTTTGTCTTTCTCCCATTGCAATGTATTTTTTCTTTTCCCTTTAAGGATGACACAAAATGGATTCCAGCCACAAGATGGAATGCAAGCCATGTGATGGGATCATGTAAATTCTTGGACAATTTCAACCAATAACATGCCCAGGTTGCAGACTGGGTAGGTGTGGCAGCCACAGAGGGCATAAAAGGCTTTGGCAGCCCCCATCCTCCTTGCAGTCTGTGGTGGGAATTAGGGTAGGATTGCTGTCTCTGTGACTCGTTACTTTAGGCCAGGCAGGCAGGTGTTTGTCTCTGTGTTCCTGCTGGCTGCAGCCTGGATCTTAGGGGAGAGAAACAAAAGATTTCTCTTGCAACCTCCCTGTGTGTGTGCATACATCTCTGTGAGTACCCTTCTCTGCCCCGCAGTGCAGTCACTCTGCAGCTGCCTTACGCCCTGGGCAATGCCCACCGCTGCCTTTGCAGCCTCCCTGCGTACCTAGTCTATACTGTGTCTCTGCCAGCATCATTTTTTTAGTGTTTTCCCTCTGGTCTGGGGTGTTGAGGGACATCACACAAAAAGCGGGTAAAAACGAAAAACAAAAAAATGAAACAATTTTTTTTCAAAAATTTCACGAAAAATGAAAACGAACCAAAATGGACCCGCAACGAAAAATGAAAAACCAAAATGTCATTTTTTTTATTCTTGCCCATCTCTAATGGCTAGTGCTGCTGTATGGCTTTCCAGGAGAGACTGATGCACTTCTTAATATAATAAAAAGGATACCTGTAGTGAAAGGAATGGATGACAATGCAAATTAGAAAATGATGTGTCGGCGATTTGAGTGGACCTTTCACCTGTGCATTCATCTGGAAGTTCCTGCCACATCATCTGGCTGAAATACTGCTCTATCTGTCTAGTTAATGGGTGGATAGAAGGCTGCTTACCAAAATAATGTATTAAGCAGCCAGTTTAGCCTCAACATTTTGGCCTGGCTGCAAGGAGGGGGGGACTCAACATAGCTCAACGCATCCACCTTCATCTCCTCACTTAACAACCAATTCACTTAATGACCTAGTCATAGGGACAGAACTCCATTGTTAAGTGAGGAGTGTGTAGTATATTACATTTGTGTAAGAAATCACTGCACTATCTAGGGTGCTTGAATACTACTTACTGATGGTTTTCCACTGGGGACATGATCACGGTCCGGATTGTGTCCAATCAGTGCTTAATGTTGCATGAAATCCTTTTATTGTTTGACTGTGCAATATATTTCCTCTTCTCAGTATTTTGTATGAAATGTTCAGAAGTGTGGTTGTGGCTTTTCAAATGGCTTTTCTCCTCCATCAGTCGATAACATGAGATTATCTCTTGTTTTGGAATCCCACCTGTAGGAAAATATTTGACAATCTGATAATATATTCACGGACAGTGTTTTGCAGTCCAGGCTACAGGGACATGGCCACCTTTGGGTGGACATTGTGGGTTCTTTCTGGTTCCCACACACATGCACACACATTTAATAGGTTCTTCTCACCTATGTATATTTCTTTGAGTCCTGTTTTTCTAAGGAGATAGATCTTGTTTCATTGATTTATTCACAGCTGCATGTGAATTGGTTGAACAGGCTCAATCCCAGTCATACAGGGACATTTCTTGGTTTGCTGGAGTGCTCTGAATTAATACTCCAGTGTTCTGAGTAAACTATTGCATCTGCTGCGCCTCTCACTGTGGGTAGAAATGTGCCTCTGTAGGGTGATGAACTCTCCGCCGCACTCTGACTACTGGTAACTACCACTTATGGCAATCCTTGTCATTCAGAGAAGTAAACCCATACATCCTTCGTGTTCTCTTCTGGTGACAGCTAAAACCAGAACCAAGTTTTGGTACAAAGCATGTGCAAGATTTTTAAAATGTTGGCTGCCAGATTTTAATTCTGTTATAGTTCATACTCTGATTATATTAGCAACTAGTTATAAGCATGGTTATTATTTAAAAATACTTTTATTAAATGCTGTCATGAATGCTCAGTGTTACTCCTCATCATCCACACTACGTTAATTCTTAGGGATTTGAGTCTCATTTCTTTGATACAATATCAATCTAATCTTTATTTGAATCTTAACAGTATCTCATTCGTAATTCATACGAGCCAATCTGAAGTACTAGAGAGACTAAAAAGCAGGGCTTCAGGAGACCAGGGTTCAAATCACCACTTGGCCATGGAAACTCACTAGCACTGGTTAAGCCACTCTATAAACATCTCACACACCATGAAAGCCCTATTAGCTTCATCACGTCAGATGCTGTCTAGTCAAGGGCAAGTGATTTTTTGGATTCAAGATAATTTCCGTATGTCTGTCTGTAAGATGATCCCATGTATAGGACAACCCCCAATTTTCCAGGCCATTGTGTGTTTCATTGGCTTACTTCCATGTATAAGATGGCCCTAAATTTTTAGTCTAACAATTCTAGTAAAAATATATAGTTTTAGGCATGGAGAAATACAGTAACTCCAGCAGAGAGAGAGAAAGAAAAGCTATTGACCTAAAAGCATTGTAATATGGATAGATAGATAGATGGTAGATAGATAGTGTATATTCAGTGTAGACACACACACACACATACACACAGAGAGAGATTGAGAGAGAGAGAGAGAGAGAGAGAGAGAGAGAGAGAGAGAGAGAGAGATTTTTATATAACTTTAATTCAAAAGGACAGAGCCAGAAAAAGATATCCTCTGAAAATCCATTTAGCAACAGGAGCCCCTGTAAATGGTAGTGAGTCTGTTCCAACTTCTCACATCCCCATGCTGTTTGTTGAGTTCATAGTTATGTGGACTTCACAGTGCTTTCCAAACTGGTCTGTGGTTAAACTCAACAGTGACCCCAAATGCTAGCTCTTGCAACTTCCCTGTGACTATGACCAAACCACATTTCTTCTTATTTGACAAGTGCAAACAGTAAGTAACTATTGAACTGATATACTGAGAAACAGACACCCACTAATTGCCAAAATGATAATAATTGAACCTCGAATATATTATCTAGGAACCATATTGATACCACTTTGAGTTCCCAAGGCCAGATGTTCAGAGTTAATTAGCCTTTGCCCAGTACCATTATGAGAAACAAATTCCTTTCCCAGGTAATAGCCACAACATCTTTGCAATAAACATATGCTTTCCCTAGACATTTTTGTCAGGTGAAGGTAAAGTTATGAGAGAAACAGACTTGTAAAACAAAGCTTATTTTACCCAACCTATAAAGGCCTATACAAAATGGAAACCCATCCATGTACTCTAAGTGTATATATGCAAGAAAGTATAGGCATAAAGGGAAACTGAGACACCACACATTAACCTCCATTTCATCTTCTATGATGTGGCACTACAGAGGCACAAAAGGCTCATATATGTTGAAAGCACTCTCAGGGTCACCATTAAATTTGATGCCACATAACAGGCACACAGTCTTACCTCATTCCTCATCTGTCAGTCATTTTCCCAAATAACCCTAACCATACTTAGCATAATTCAGTATTATATATGTGCATTGTTAATTCACCAGTCCCCTGTTAATTGTGCACTATAGTCTCTTCATCCCCCATTTTGAAGTCCCTCAGGGGGCACTTGTATTGATTGATTGACTCCATCTTTACAACACCTTGACTGCACAATTCATTTAAAATATAAAATAGAAGCAGTTACTAGAGGCAGCATCCATGCAGTTGCTGAGACTTCCTTAACTGTATCAGTAGCCATGAAACCAAACAATCTTGACCTGGTAAAAAAAACCAGTGCAGCACCAAATCCTAGCCAGTTGGGGCCTTCCCCCCCCCCAAGCCTCGTAAATAATAGGTGAGACAAATTGTTATTCATTAACAATTCAACTTAATTCAACCAACACAGCTATAACCTGTAAAGGGGGGGTCTGTTACATAGTGCATGCAGATAATAACTGGGGACTATCCCGTACCAGCCTTTCACCACTGGCCAGATGCTGCCCACTTGTTCAGCATCGTGCCAGGTAGGTGAATCTGCTAGCCCCTCACAGCCCTTGTGACGGCCTGATATTAAGATTCTTGCTTTGTTTAAACCAGTGGTTCTCAATCTGTGGGTCCCCAGATGTTCCTGGACTGCATCTCCCAGAAGTCTTCCTCATTAGCTGAGCTGGCCAGGATTTCTGGGAGTTGCAGTCCAGGAACATCTGGGGACCCACAGTTTGAGAACCACTGGTTTAAATCCTCAATTTATGGTGATGTTTAACTTTATACGAGGGCTGCGGCACCATAAGGGTGACTTACTCAGGCCTACCTGAATACCCTTACCTCTTACACTACCCGCCTAACATGATTGTGACCAGTGGGAGGGACATAAATGCAAAAAGAGAATGGGATGAGTGAAAATGCGTGGCTACTACCGGCCAATCAAGTAACCACCAAAAATTCCCATCCGACCCCATAGCAACCAGTGAAACTCATTCTCCTTTCCCAGGGTGGGTGGGTGAGGCTGACTCGTCCATCTGAAGACAAAAGCCAAAAGAAGCACCTTTTTGTTTAGCATCCTGAGACTTTGTCTCTTCTGACTCATTGGTCGCCATCTGAAGAGACAGGGGTAGGGCAGGAGCTGCCTTTTGAAGGCTCCCATCCCCAGGCAAAAGTACCCGGATGGCACCCGATTTGGCACCAAAAATTGAGGACTGGCGGGCAAACGTGCCCCGCCCCTGGACAAGCCAGGGATCGGAGCTTCCCTTGTTGCTAAAGGATGGGATGAAGGCTCTGAGCAGACGTGCATTACAGTATTCAGGTTTAAACACTGTTTGCCGTTTTAAAATCCTTCATTCCAAAGTTGTCTCATTTGTTTAAATAACGGCAGATTTGAAAGCTTCGAGGTGTGATCTGGGTCATTCCAGTTCTGTGGATGAATAAATGATAGCACCTTTCCGAACAAGGTGCTTGTTCTGAATGCTTGGATCTGTGCATATCAGTTACCTTCCAAATTGACACTGGAGTCGTGCCCTGGTGTCAGTCCATTTGCATTCCTAGTTGGTAACCCCTCTTAGATTCATGAAAGATAGATTGAATGCTTACTGGCCTTGCCTTCCTTCGGAGGTTTTTTGCCATTCCGCATCTGCATGAATAATATTACTTTTGTTCTCTCTAGCAGGATTATTGCTACACAGTTATAGCAGTCTGATATCATTTTAACGGTGTTGGTTCCATTCTATACTTTGGAATTTTTTGGTGAGATACTTCAGATTCTCTTTGGGAGCTCTTTGCACAATCCTGAAAGCCAGCAGTGAATTCTATGTACCTGTATGCCAAGAAACTACAGGACTCAGGACTCCTGTGAAAGTGGTATCAAACTGCAATAATCAGAGGGTGTGCGTACCTATTAGAGATGGGCACGACTTTAAAAAAAAATTTTTTTCGAGTTGTCGTTAGTCGGGCCGGTTCCGTTTCGGCTCGTTTCCGTTTTTCGTGAAAATTTGCAAAAATTAGTCGGTTCGTTTTTTTCATTTTTTCGTTGTCGTTAGTACTGGTTTGGGGAGGGAGTAGCGGGCTCCTGGAGGGAGCTGCAGGAGTCAGCCAGAGCCACAAGTGACGGACTGGCAGACTCTTTGCACCCGCTGTGTCTCACGTACTTGCATGTAGTGCAATGCAAGTAGATCTGGCTTAGGGTTAAGACGGCTTAGTGCAACGGCTAGGGTTAGGCTAGTTACGGGTGAGGTTACGGTGAGTATTGGGGTGCATCTGGGTGCCTCTCTGACCCACTTAGAAGGACAGTGTACTGGCGTATGGGTTAGGCTTAGGGTTCGGGTTTGGGCTACGATTAGTGGGCTGTTTATGCCCGATTGGCACATCCCAGAAGTCTCTGTGGTCAACCTGGCCAAGTGGCCATGCGATTGGTGGAAAATTTGCATGGTCTACTCCCATGGGAGAGCCCATCATTGCAAATGTGCAGGTGTAAAAAAATAAAATAAAATAAAATAAAATAAAATCAACAGAGACTTTTTTTTGCAAGAAAAACCCACTGCTGCTACTGTAAAAATTCAAGCATTTAAAATAGCTAATTTTTGCATCTTTCTGTGGTGCTTTGGTGGGGTTTTGGGCAACAATTTCAAAAAAAATATTGCGGTCGCCATTTTGGATCCCCCCCCACCGCATGGCAAATGGATGCGCCCTCCCAGCCTGGTACAGTCAGCAAAACCTGGCCATGCGATTGGTGGAATGGCTCCAAAACTTTGCATGGTCCACTCCCATGGGCGAGCCCATCATTGCGAATGCGCAGGTGTAAAAAAATAAAATAAAATAAAATAAAATAAAATCAACTGAGACTTTTTTTGCAAGAAAAACCCACTGCTGCTACTGTAAAAATTCAAGCATTTAAAATAGCTAATTTTCGCATGTTTCTGTGGTGCTTTGGTGGTGCTTTGGGCAACGATTTCAAAAAAAATATTGCGATCGCCATTTTGGATCCCCCGCACTGCATGGCAAATGGATGCGCCCTCCCAGCCTGGTACCAGCAGCGCAGCAGTAGCAATAGCCAAGGAGAGGGGGGCGGGGAACCCCCCCCAAATAAAACACCCTTCTGGCCTGGTAGGTGCCCTCAGACAGTTTTCGCCTACTTTTAGGGCCGGGAATCGGGGTTTTTTTTTAACTTTTAAAAACTTTTTTTCTGTGCCGCTTGGCATTGCGCGATGCAAGTAACGAGCACGACAAATCAGACCAAATTGTTCATTCGTCGGTTCGAGCTCGAAGTCTGGGGCAGTGATTCCCGTTACCGTTTCCATAGAGTAAAGGAAACGAGTAACGGAAACGGAAACGGGAATACCACTAAGTCGTGCCCATCTCTAGTACCTATCTACTTGTGTCCAGGAAAGTTAATGCTTGCTTTCTTATTCCCATGAGCCACGAATGAGAAATGGCAATGTTTGTGGGGATTTTCTCTCAAGTTGCATGAGGGTAAGATATTTTCTGGTGCCATCAACTATACAGCAAATTATGCATGTTTTTTTTTAAAAAAACTATGACAGCTGCTGCTGTGTTTCATACTTATAAATGATGCACTGTGTGGGTTTCTTGCATCTTTTTTATTTTATTTTAATCAGACCTTCTGTGCTCACTTAGTATCTGTTTTGCTGCTATAAAGGAAAGGACACTATGCTGTATTTTTTAGTAGAATAACACAGACAGAAGGATTTGATGAACGGAAGAAAAACCCCAACAACAGTGTGTTACTCTCTCACTGGATTTAGCAAAATGCTTTGTTTCAGTGTCCTGCCATGCCAATACTCTATAAATTAACCAGAACAAAACTTTTAACAAGTATGTTTTCCACCTCTCATCAGGGTGGGATGTTCTTAATCATTGGACTATAAATCTCATGATTCTCCATTCTGGGAGTTCTGCCTCTCAGAGAGGCAACTATAGAACCCTGGATGTGGCTCTCTAGTTCCTCTCTGAGCCACAAGCTTGGTCACAATGAGGTCTAGCAAACTCACAAAACCCTCAGGCTTAAGATCTTTCTCTCAGGTGATCCACATTCAGGTACCTCTAGGTGACTGATAGGGGGGAACTACCAAAATAGAAAGTTATGGGATTTGGAGTCCAAAAATTCAGAATGTCACATTGCTAGTGGTCATTTGTCAAGATGCACACATCTCTCTATATACTGTACAGCAGGGCTGTTCAACTTTGAACAGGCCAAGGTCTACTTTTTCCGGCCCCAAGTGCCCGAGGGCTACTACACTAATACCTCTTCTTATGAATTTTATCCATTTCAAGCACATGCTCATAAGTAAAAACCTTTGTAAGTGGAGCAGCAGTTTCCCATAGGAATGCATTGAAAACCAATTAATCAGTTTTGGAGGGAACAGATTTCAATGCGCCATGGCCCTTGAACTGTCCCGCTCGGCTGAGAGAGTGGCCTGGCAGACCCAGAACTTTGCTGGGGCAGTGGTGGTCCTTGGGATGGGGGAGGGAGGGGTGGAGAACTTATCCCCTCACTTTTTTTATTGACAACCGGCGGGCTACTTTTGAACCCTTTGTGGGCTACCAGTAGCCCGCGGTCTACCTGTTGGGCAGGCCTGCTGTACAGGAAAGAAAAAAACTTGAGTGGTTTTTGTTTGGTTTCAAGGAGAAACAGAAAATGAGAGCTTTCCCCACTCTGTAAAGAAATGAAGAGTGCAATTCTCTCTCTGTGTTGCAAGGGTTTCATCAGATGTGGTTTCTCATGCACAGAAGAAGAACATGGCTTAGTGGTATGCCCCATTATAATCAGCGTGGGAGCTAAAATTGTAATGCAACTAGGAAGACCTGGATCATTCCAGAGATCATAACGCTCTCCCCCATACTCCCCAGTGTTGCAGCATTAACTAAATATTCAGCACATACTTTAGTCTTTAATTCATTTGCATAGGCACACAAGACGTTTTCCCCACTTCAGAATGGAAGCTTATTTTGCAAATTATTTATTTTCCACAGGAAGCCAATGTAGAAGTTTTAATTAATCTTATATATGGTAACACTCAAATTAAGCTGATTCCCATGGAATTTAAAGAAGATTTTATTTATTCATCTTATTTGGTCTTTTTAAATCTAGCTTTTCTACCCTAGTAGCATGGCACTGATAGTTGCAAATCACACCCACCCACCCACAACTTTGTGGTTTATAATTGCTGCAAGCATGATGGAGGAAGGGTGTTAATGGCAATTGGGAAGTAGCATAGCATTGTGATCGGGTGAAATCAACATCAAACCTGATGATCTTTTGGATGGAATGATCTGGGTGTCCAATTAGAGGTTTAGTCCTTCTGCACTTGGTAGGAGTCCCAAGTAGAGATGGGCACGACTAGGGAAAATGACGTTTTCAAGTTGTCATGTGTCGGAGGCAGTCCGTTTCGGCTCGTTTCCGTTTTTCGTGAAATTTCGCAAAAATTAGTCGGTTCATTTTTTAGTTTTTTTGTTTTTGTTAATACTGGTTTTGGGGGGTAGCGGGCTCCTCGAGGGAGCTGCAGGAGTCAGCCAGAGCCACAAGTGACGGACTGGCAGACCCTTTGCACCCGCTGTGTCTCACGTACTTGCATGTAGTGCAATGCAAGTAGATCTGGCTTAGGGTTAAGATGGGTTAGCGCAAGGGCTAGGGTTAGGCTAGTTACAGGTGAGGTTAGGGTGAGTATTGGGGTGCACCTCTGGGTGCCTCTCTGACCCACTTAGAAGGACAGTGTACTGGCGTATGGGTTAGGCTTAGGCTTAGGGTTCGGGTTTGGGCTACGATTAGTGGGCTGTTTATGCCCGATTGGCACTTCCCAGAAGTCAACCTGGCCAAGTGGCCATGCGATTGGTGGAAAATTTGCATGGTCCACTCCCATGGGCGAGCCCATCATTGCGAATGTGCAGGTGTAAAAAAATAAAATAAAATAAAATAAAATAAAATAAAATAAAATAAAATAAAATAAAATAAAATCAACGGAGACTTTTTTTTTGCAAGAGAAACCCACTGCTGCTACTGTAAAAATTCAAGCATTTAAAATAGCTAATTTTCGCATGTTTCTGTGGTGCTTTGGTGGGGTTTTGGGCAACGATTACAAAAAAAATATTGCGATCGCCATTTTGGATCCCCCGCACTGCATGGCAAATGGATGCGCCCTCCCAGCCTGGTACCAGCAGCGCAGCAGTCGCAATAGCCAAGGAGAGGGGGGCGGGGAACCCCCCCCCATAAAACACCCTTCTGGCCTGGTAGGTGCCCTCAGACAGTTTTCGCCTACTTTTAGGGCCGGGAATCGGGTTTTTTTAACTTTTAAAAACTTTTTTTCTGTGCCGCTTGGCATTGCGCGATGCAAGTAATGTGCTCGACAAATCAGACCAAATTGTTCGTTCGTCAGTTCGAGCTCGAATTGTGGCGGAGTAATTCCCGTTACCGTTTCCGTACAGTAACGGATACAAGTAACGGAAACGGAAACGGGAATACCGCTAAGTCGTGCCCATCTCTAGTCCCAAGGAAATGTTGTTGTAATAACGGGGAGATGATAGGTTAATACTGAGCAATGAATTATGAGACATTGTGAATAAGGCCACCTCCAGAACCTGGGAAGTTGTACACAATAAGCATGTGTTTAGAGAAACCCCAAATAAAACCATTTTTGGAAGGAAAAGCATTAAGCTTTTGAAGAACTGCCATTATTTATGCTATGCTGGAGGATCATCTTGCAAGTGGGCCATGCCCACCCCTGAATTTGCTTATTTACATATACATTGCAACCAAATGGCATAAAGGGGCTTTCTTAGGTAAAAACATATCATCCATCTTAGTAGGAAAATTTGGGGTTGTAGGTACAGCCTCTGGGTTTTGTCTACCTCCAGTATAGACATTCTGATTAGTTTGAGCAGGGTTCTGCCTCCTCTGTAAGGCAACTTCTAGCAGAGCCATAAATTATGTGGTCACAATTGTGACACTTGGCTTTTTTTTTTTTTTTTAAAGTCTGCCCGAAGTTGTATGGTTTCCAGGCTCTTGAAAAGTTTGTAGGGATTTGAAGTTTTGCTCATTTTATTATCATATGGAACGCAAAATTGAAAAGGTTTCTCCCTGCTGGGTGAGATTATGAGATTGTTTAGTTGTCTTACTTTTAGCACTTTGTTCCCATATATTTCAGAAATTCTCTAAATTTTGTGTAGATACAGGGTGCTCCCTTTTTTAAAAAAAAACGAATGCTGCTATGAACAAAAAAGTTCTGGTCTGTTTCCTTTGGCACAGGATTTAAATATGTCACAGCCCATATTTTTTGAGGACAGGAAATTTAACAAGTGTTAGTTTCATCCTTGCTTCCTTATATCTGCTGCTTTTAATGATGCTATTCAGCTGGAAGTGTTATATAATTTAATGTCCATATTGTATTGATTATGTGATTGATTTGACAAGTTGAGTGTCTTGGTTGTAAATTGCCTTGGCTCTTGGGAAAAGGGGAAAGAAATTAAAAATGGCACGGAGACATGAGGAGAGAGCTCGCAAACTTGATTCCAGGAAATATCAGAGCTCTTTGAAAGTTTTACTAGCCCTTCCTTCGTGAGAAATGACCTGGAAAGATAAGCCTACACACTATTTTTGGTCTTCCTTTGCTAGGGATGGCTGTAACAGTAGTTTATCAGGTCCCTCTTCATTGTGGGATGTGCTTCTGGAAAGCGGAATATTTCGGAAATTGCTGATTGAAAAGAAAATAGGTGGGAGAATCAATTAAATATGAAAAGGCCCATGAAATAGAAGGAGAGTGCCAACAATTATGGATGATATTCTTTTAAAAGGGACAAAGTTAAGAGTGGAGTGAAACAAAATTTTAATGTGCTTCAGACACTTGTTTGTTATTAGAGTGATAATTCTAGTATAAAGTCAATTCCTTTCTCTGACCATCAAGAGAGCACACTTTTGTCTATTCCCTTGCTTAAGTCAAGACCTGAGATTCAAACAGTGTTGCATAAGAATCTTTAAGAAACACTGCTTAGAAAGTAAGTGCACTTCCCCTTTAAGCAACATGTTGGTAAAAGATACAGGTCATATTTCTAGCAAACTATGTAAACCCTCTACACCAGTGGTTCTCAACCTGTGGGTCCCCAGATATTCCTGGACTGCAACTCCCAGAAGCCTCTGCCACTCGCTGTGCTGAAAGGGGTTTCTGGGAGTTGCAGTCCAGAAACATCTGGGGACCCACAGGTTGAGAACCATAGGTACACAGTTCAGTATGAGAAGCATTTCCTGAAGTGCTGCCAATTTAACATTTAAAAACCAGTTAGGTAAAAATGAGGGATAAAACATATATTTCTACTTTACCAATACAAGCCTCCTTGGGTCCTTCTTCTAGAGAAAGGCGGGGTGAAATATTTTAAATTCTCTCTCTCTCTCTCTCTCTCTCTCTCTCTCTCTCTCTCTCTCTCTCTCTCTCTCTCTCTCTCTCTCTCTCTCTCTCTCTCTCTCTATCTATCTATCTATCTATCTATCTATCTATCTATCTATCTACATGTCATCTGCCACTTTGATATAGTTCTATGTGTTCTATGTGATTTTACCTGAACTTCTGTGATTGATATATGTGTTCACTCTTTGAAATAACATCTGTTATGTGTCATAAAAAAGAGGTCTGCTGTTGTTTACTTCTTAGCTGAGATTTCTCTTTTTAAAAAGCCTTAGTAAAGAAATAAATTGTGTGAGGTAAATAAGTAATTTCAGAGAGAAAGGGAAGGAAAGAATTTACTTAAGGAATTTCTTATTCACAGCTGGGGTGATTATTTTAGTACAGCATAGGACAATTGATTAAATGCTTCAAGTATGTATCTTTTCTTCCTTTTTTATAGATGGTTAAATGCTTCAAGTATGTATCTTTTCTTCATTTTTTATAGATGACACGAGAACAGTACATACTAGCAACACAGCAAAACAATCTGCCAAGAACCGAAAACCCTCAGTTTTATCCAGTAGGAATTTATGGCTGGCGGAAGAGGTGCCTATATTTCTTTGTCCTCTTGCTATTGGTTACCATGATCGTTAATTTGGCAATGACGATATGGATACTGAAAGTAATGAATTTCACAGTGGTAAGTATAATTGTGATACTCTTTATCAGTTTGTACATTTTAAAGAGTTTTGTCATAGTCCTTTGAAGCTGAGTTTCAGAGAGCTCAGCAAATTACAGGGTTAGTGGGGGTGCGGGAAGCAACAAAAGAAATGGAATATAACAAATGCAGTTTGGTAATCTGGCCCTGGATGTTACTGAGAGTCAGCTGCAAAAAATAATATTGCTTTAAAATTAGAGATGGACATGAACTAAAAAACAAATTGCAAAATTCATTCAACAGTCTCTTAACTCATTGATTCATATTTGTACGAATTGATGAATTTTTAGTGATTTTTGATTTGCCGATTTATTGGTATATAAAATGGCCCTCAAGGCACCTAGAGGCACCAAAGTTTTAGAGCAGCCTCTCCTGTCTTTTCTCTACAAACCTTCCAAGTCTGGGGAAAACTGGATTCACAATTTCCCAACTATGCAAATAGGGCTCCCCAAGAAAGTCCCCCCACAATCTAAAAAGACAAAATTTACAGAGAAGATGTGGTTTTCCTAAACCAGTTGCTAAAGAGTTCTTTCCTGGGAGCCACTTTGTGGGTATATAACTCAGATGTCTGAAACCAGATTTTTCAGCAAATTTGCAGGAACTGTAGAGACAAGCCTCTACTAATTCAAAGACTATATACAGATAATATTAGATTATTCCGCCATGGCAACCTCTCTAATGAGGTCCCCGTTAACAGAGGAGTCAAACAGGGCTATGTTCTTGCTCCCACTTTATTTAATTTGTATATCAATGAACTGCCCCAGTTTGGGCCACTTGGCAGTTCCTATTCCTCTTCATGCAGATGACATGGTGTTACTTTCACACACTAAGATAGGTCTAAGACAGCTAATTGCAAAATGTGTCAATTATCTCTCTTGTAATAAAATGTCCCTTAATTACAGCAAATCTAAAATAGTGATATTCAGTAATATTTTGAAACCCCAACCATGGATATTTCATGGGAGAGCAATCCAACAGGTTAATGAATTCAAGTACTCAGGCCTAAATTTTCATTTTTGTAATTCATGGGCTAGACATCGTCATATTACCACCAGTTTGGTAAAGCTGACCACTCAAGCTATTCTTTCATGTTTTGGGCAATGCATACATTCCCACTGCCCTGCAGGTCTTTAAATCCAACTGATGTATGGCATGCCTATCTGGCTAGATGCTTTCAAGTCTTCAGTGGAAACACTCCATGCCTCTTTCCTTTATAAAATCTTCATTGTGCCCCATTGCATGCCATATGCAACTCTCTCTCTGGAGGCTGAATTAACTAGACTGAGTATACAAGCGCAGTTGAGACAATTCAAGTACTGGCTGAGAATATGTTTTCTGTCTAATAAAGACCCTCTAATAGCAGGCATCCTTTCTGAATTCTTTTATTTTCCCAGTCTTAAATTGTTCTCTCAAAAGGTTCAAACTCTGGGTATTTCACCTGATTATTCGGGTGCCCTGTTCTTTGCGCAGGCATATGGTCTGTTAAAAGTCAGGCTACTAGACATCAAAACACAAGACCTCTCTGCAGCAACCCACAAAATATGTTCACCCTTAAATCTTCAACTCCCTCTATATATTGATAAGCCGGCCAGCTATTTGCATTTTCTAGAGATCCCCCAAGAATGGTGTGCCTTCACCCTAGAAAGATGTAATGTACTTCCATCTAATGTCTTATATGGCAGATTTAGTTCCCAACCATTGGAAACGTGGCTCTGCCCTTGTAATTCTGGGGCTCTTGAGTCCCTGGCGCATATGCTCCTTCATTGCGCTGCATACAGGGATATCCACGCTTCCTCTCTGGTGCCGTTTCTTGTCAGATTTCCTGGTCGATCAGAGGAGGCGATTCTGCATAATTTGCTGTCAGGCAAGAACAAAGTCCACACTAAGCAGATTGCCATATACATTAATCTATTGGTCCAGCAATGCAGGTTACAATTACCAACAGGGACTTTTGTTTCATACTCTTAGGATGAGGATGACTATCCCCAGGTCAGCCAGAGTTTCATGGCTGATGGCCAAATACCTTTCAAACGGACATATCATGTCATTTCGTATTTTTCCATATAATATCTTGTTCTGTATTTTAGCACCTGTGCAATTTTAATTGGGCACATACATCTTGTATGTGCATATATTATTGCCTATTGTATTATATGCTTTGTTTTGATGCCAATAAAGGTCCTGACTGACTGACTGACAACTTGGGACAAGCTCCCCAGAAATGTTGGTGGGGTGGCAGTTCATAAGATTTTAATATAAAAATGAATTTACAAATCAAATCATTGTTTTGACAGAAAAAAATGTAAAATTGTTGAATCACAAATCAAATCAAATCTCAGTTTTTCTCATCCATCCCCATCTTTATTTATGATCATTTGCTATAGCTATTTTTCACGTCTCATAATAACATTAGCAATCCTGTCAGTCTCTTTCACACATATTTCTTTAGGTAAAAGATCTGTGTGCCTGGAATATAAGTTGATGGGAAGATGGTGGCTGAATGGGTGGGGTGAATTCAGTCAAGAAAATCTTCAGTAGAATCTTGGCTTCCACTGGTGGTGACAGAAGCATTTCGGGGGGGGGGGACTTGTTTGGACTTTTACGTTCTTTCAGTTCCAATATAACTCTAGAATTAGAAGGAAACCTTCTTGGGAAAAGTAGTACATATTTCCTTTTACATGTGAAAGATTTAGGCAGTTTTAGCTGTCACACTGTGGATAAAAGGCCTTCATGATATGAGTCATGGTTGCTTCACAGCTCAGTGGTCTGGTAGATCTTCCTGGTATTCTGGGAGTATTTGATCCAGCAGGGATGATGAAGCTGTTTGGATGAACAGCGAAACGTTTCTATCTCTCAAAAAAGAAGTCCAGTAGCCATGACTCAACTCCCAGACAGCAGGGATGATGCCCTTGTTTACTCCTCTTTCGGCAGAAGGCTGTCTTGAGGTGACTTACTGCCCATGAACAAAATCTAAGTTGAAATCTGAAGTGCTGCTATAGTAAAAATTATGTTCCTTCAATGGAGCAAAAGTTTTCTATAGACATCAATGTGACTTAAACAAAGTATTATTCTAGATATGGCTTTCTATGTCCCTTTATGTCCTCAATGTCTCTCATCCTGTGGTCATGTGGCATGTTCTTGGTTATTTGCTATGTAGAACTAGTATCTCATCAGAAACATAGGAAACCTGTAGTCATGACATTCTGCAACACTTGTGTGGAAGATCAATGATGAATTTTAATATTTGTACCTTTGGAGAATGAATATAACATAGTGTAGATACCCATTTATGGAGCTCTGTGGATTTATTGTGTTATTTCTAAAAGGAAACATACTGTTTTCCTATTGGCGTTTGTTCAATTGAGCGGGGTCCCCCAAGGTTCATTACTGGGACTACTGCTTTTCAACTTCTTCATAAATGATTGAGAATTAGGAGTAAATATCAAGGTAGCCAAATTTGCCAATGACTCTAAATTATACAGGGTAGTAAAAACTGAGAGAGATTGCGAGGAGCTCCAGGGGGATCTCTTGACACTGGGGGAGTAGTTTCAACATCAGTAGGTGCAGAGTGGTGCACACTGGAGCAAAAAAACAACAACAACACCCAATTACATTTATAATCTGATGGGGTCCGAACTCTCTGCAACAAACTAGGAAAGGGACCTTGGTGTCCTGGTGGACAGTTGCCCCAGCAGTGAAAAAAGTAAACTCAATGCTAGACAGAGATCATTAGGAAGGGTATAGAAAATAAGTCAGCAAGTGTCATTTTGCCTCTTTATAAATCTATAGTGAGGCCCCATCTGGAGTATTGTGTATAGTTCTAGTCACCATACCTCCAGAATGATATTATGGAAATGGTAAAGGTGCAGAGGAGGGTAACCAGAATAATTAGGGGACTGGAACACCTTCCTTACCATCTGAGGCTGCAACGGTTGAGTGTCTTCACTCTTGAATGACAGTGCCTAAGCGGTGACCTGATTGAAGTTTATAAAATCATACATGGTGTGGACAAAATAGATAAGGGAAAAACTCTTTTCCCTATTGCATAACACTAGAACTAGGGAGCATTCCATGAAACCTTTGGGTGCTAGATCTCGAACAACTAAAAGAAAGTACTTTTTCACCCAGAGGATCACTGGTCTATGGAACTCCCTGCCAGAAGATGTGATGACAGCTGTCAGCATTGACAGCTTTAAGAGGATTGGACAGGTTCATGGAGAACAACGGTATCAATGGCTATCATTATGGATGCCTAAGGACAACCTCTGGGTTGCAGAGATAGGCAGGATATCTCTCAATGCCATTTGCAGGGAATTGTAAGCAGGTGAAGACATCTGTTTGCGAATACCCTGAAGGAAATGGTGAGTAGAGATGGGCACGACTTAGCGGTATTCCCGTTTCCGTTTCCGTTACTCGTATCCGTTACTCTACAGAAACGGTAACGGGAATTACTCCGCCAGAATTCGAGCTCGAACCGACAAACGAACAATTTGGTCTGATTTGTCCTGCTTGTTACTTGCATCGCGGCGATCGCACAATGCCAAGCGGCACAGAAAAAAAGTTTTTAAAAGTTTTGAAAAAAACCCGATTCCCGGCCCTAAAAGTAGGCGAAAACTGTCTGAGGGCACCTACCAGGCCAGAAGGGTGTTTTATTTGGGGGGGGGGTTCCCCACCCCCCTCTCCTTGGCTATTGCTACTGCTGCGCTGCTGGTACCAGGCTGGGAGGGCACATCCATTTGCCATGCAGTGCGGGGGATCCAAAATGGCGACCGCAATATTTTTTTTGAAATCATTGCCCAAAACCCCACCAAAGCACCACAGAAAGATGCGAAAATTGGCTATTTTAAATGCTTGAATTTTTACAGTAGCAGCAGTGGGTTTTTCTTGCAAAAAAAAAAAGTCTCCGTTGATTTTATTTTATTTTATTTTATTTTATTTTATTTTTTTTTTTTTTTTTTTACACCTGCACATTCGCAATGATTTGGGAGTGGACAAGCAAATTTTCCACCAATCGCATGGCCACTTGGCCAGGTTGACTACAGAGACTTCTGGGATGTGCCAATCGGGCATAAACAGCCCACCACTAATCGTAGCCCAAACCCGAACCCTAACCCTAAGCCTAACCCATACGCCAGTACACTGTCCTTCTAAGTGGGTCAGAGAGGCACCCAGAGGTGCACCCCAATACTCACCCTAACCTCACCCGTAACTAGCCTAACCCTAGCCCTTGCGCTAACCCGTCTTAACCCTAAGCCAGATCTACTTGCATTGCACTACATGCAAGTACGTGAGACACAGCGGGTGCAAAGAGTCTGCCAGTCTGTCACTTGTGGCTCTGGCTGACTCCTGCAGCTCCCTCCAGGAGCCCGCTACCCCCCCCCAAACCAGTACTAACGACAACAAAAAAACAAAAAAACGAACCGACTAATTTTTGTGAAATTTCGCGAAAAACAGAAACGAGCCGAAACGGACTGCCTCCGACACACGACAACTCGAAAACGTCATTTTCCCTAGTCGTGCCCATCTCTAATGGTGAGCCACTGTGTAAGACAGAATGCTGGACTGGATGGGCTGTGGCCTGTTACAGCAAAGCTGTTCTTATGTTCTTATCAGTATTGCTTGTCTTAAATACGGAGTGCTTATTACCTATTTTTTATCAAGCAAATTCATGAAATATGCATTTTAACTGTCATGGCTTTATTATCCATACATGCATTAGGATATTTTATGGACCATAATAAATTTTCTTCAGTAAACAAATGTCTCTCTTATATCTATAGATTTATACAGTCATTTTAATATATTTAAACTTGGTTTGCAATAACTATACTAAGAGGTTTCAATAGACTTGCTCACTTAAGAATTATTCCTGTGCATTAAAAAACCAGGGTACAGAAATAGCCAGATTCAAATCACATTTTAAAAACATAACCCAAATAGCAGCTAAATATGTTCCCTTAGTACATAAAAATATTGCTTGGCTTTATATTTTAATACATATTCTTAATCCAGCTATTTCTATACTGCATTATTCCAAGGTAGATAAGCTTAGCTAACACTTCACCCTCCCTAGTGTCCTACAGAATTTTATATACCTCCTGGAAAAAAATCAGAAGTTTTTGTTCATTACAGCTGACATTTATGTCAAGAAATGATTAACTCCAGAATAAATCTAACAATCTCTGACATTGGGGGTCAACATTCATCTGAGTACCAAGGTGTAAGTATTTTCACTTTTGCAATCATTTCGGGCAATATCAGCTTGCTTAATTCTACAAGCTTTATTCTGTGTTCCATATGCACAAAATACTTCTAAAGTAACATGGCCATCGTCATCATACTAGAAATGTAGTTGTATGGCTCAACAAACCCAAGCCCTATCAAGGAGGCAGAGCGGGGAGTCAAAATCCCAAACCCTGGCTTGGCAGCGAGATACTGTACCTACATTAAATCTCCACGTGTGCTGAGAACAGTCGTGAGGAAAACTGTAGGCCCAGAAGCTTAAGAATTTATGAAAACTGAATTTAAGTTGTAAGCAAATAGTTAAGTCAGAATTCAATCCAAAATAAAGGAGCAAAAAACCCAAAGAAATAACAAAGAGAATGCTTTAAGATGCATATTGCTGACTGGGACGGGTTACAGAGATCACATTTCACCCCTACTAAAGCAGCTCCATTGGCTGCCAATCAGCTATCGGGCACCATTCCAGGTGCTAACCTTGACCTACAAAGCACAAAATGGCCTGGGTCCAAGCTACCTCAAAGATTGAAATTCGCAGTATGAACTGGCTTGGGTGTTAGAACGGGCTAGGAGCCTTGTGGCGCAGTGGTTAAATGCCTGTACTGCAGCTAAAACTGTGCTCACTGGGGTTCAATCCCACGTAGCAGTCTCATGGTTGACTCAGCCTTTCATCCTTCCAAGGTTGGTAAAATGAGTGCCCAGCTTGCTGGGGGTGAGGTGGGGCAATGCGTAGCCTGCATACTGTAATTAAAAAAAACCACTGGTAAACCACCGAGAGACTGCTTGAAGTGGTATGAGGCGGTATATAAGCAGAACACTTTGCTTTTGCTTTTCCTTTAAGGCCTTTCTCTCCATCCTGCCACCCTCACAGGTATGCCATGTGGGAAAACATGAAAGGGTCTTCTTGGCTGTGGTGCCCAGACTCTGGCACTCCCTTCCATGAGAGGCCAGGACTGCTCCATCTCTAATGTCTTTCTGGAAATAGGCAAACACCTTTCTCTTCAGGCAAGCTTTCCCTGAATGATGGACTAACTATTGTGTGTCTTTCATACTCGTATGAATCTATAGAATCACATAGAAGTTGTATTTATAACCACTTATAACCTTGTGTGATTACATTGATCCTATATTTTCAATGTTAATTTCCAACACTCATAATCTATGGAGGAAAGCCCATGATGTCTGAATGTTGTCTCTTGTGTCCATCGTTCTGCTACATGATTGTTGTTGGTATCTGGCATGTGTAGAGCAGTGTGCAGCTATTTTGTTATGAGTTGAATGCCTATGTGTGTCCTATCTCTTAATATTTATAATTCTTTAAACTTTTTTGCTTTCCCAGTGGTATAATGTTGTCATACAGAGTTGCCAGGTTCTAGAGGCCTGGAGGTTCAACATATTTTGTTCAATAGAAAGTTCTGTTCTTCCCACAGATCTCATAGCTCTAGAAGTCTACTACTTCATATTTAGCTAACTGTCATTATCATTTTATTATATTTTTCATCATTAATTTAACTATCAAATTTTGCAGAATCTGGAACATTAGTGATATATAACGATAAACTCCTAAGCAAAGGTCTAGGACTAGAGACTGGCATGAATCAATTCCACCCAAAGTGCAAAAATGTGTTGGTTAAGCACCAGAGATGCCATGTATACCCTCTACCCACCCTGCCCACTAACCAGCCAACCCACTAACAGGGCTGGCTGCCTAATCCCGGTCTGGCCCTGGCTTCCTTTTCCTGCTTCATCCGACAGCTGGACCCAGCTTGGTAGTGCAAGCAGTCTCCCCATCCTGCCTCTTCATCAGAGTTACCAGATGCCAGAGGAGGTGGGAAAGGGAAGCCCTGGTTCCTGACTAGACTGGTTATCCGGCCCTGGAGGCTGATCCAGCTGGTGCTTGGAGGTAGGTTAGTGGGGCAGCCAGCTGGATGGGTGGGCGGGCAGGCGGGCAAGGAGATGGTATGTGCAGCATCTGTGGTGTCCTGCTGATAAATTCATAATTTAGGGTGAATTGATTAGTGCCCATCTCTATCTAGGACAGTAGACTATTGCAGTATTAGACAGTTATGATCAGCAGCAGCATGGTGTGCTGTTAGAAGAGCTTCATGCCACAGTGCTTAAACAATGGTTAGCTAACTAACTAACTAACTAACTAACTAACTAACTAACTAACTAAATAAATAAATAAATAAATAAATAAATAAAAGGTGTTGAGACCCATTGGGGAGATTGATGATCCCTGGGGAACCCTAGAGCTGGATTCCAAGGGGCTGAAAAGTTCTCCCCAAGGAGCAGTTTCTTGACCCAGCCATAGAGGAAGGACTGGAACCAGAAAACACCCATCCCCTGCTCCCACCACCTGACAGTCTACCCAGGAGTTCATATCATGACCCCCTGTGCCCAGGCTTGTTGGAATGGAGCCAAAGGTTTTGACAAAACCAATTTCTCCAAGTCCCTAGTTTTAAATGTACTTCCATATTTTCAGCACAATTTTTCTGCACTCCCTTAAGAATTTTTAATACTGTATAGATGCAATGTCATATACAGTGGTACCTTGTATAAAAGAATTAATTCATTCCAAATGAAATTATGTTAAGCAAATTTTCCTTTATACAAATTTCCCATAGAATGCATTAAAAACAGAGTAATTGCTAATTGCGACCATTTTTATGTTGTACAGATTCGTCCCATAGACGATTCTGTTGAGCAAATTTCCCCTATCTCCAGAATTTTTTATGTTGTACAGACTTTATGTTATACAAAACGTTTGTTATATGAGGGTTCACTGTGTTGGCGGTTTTCCTCAATGACAAGGAGCAATGATAATTAATTGAATCTATCAAAAGCTGTTTTCTGAATGCATAATATCTACACATTGGCCCCTCATGACATGTTGCAGAATATCACATTCTGTAGATATTTTTACATGTACTCTCAATATTCTGTTTATAAATATTGTGCCCTTCTCCATTGTGCACACAAATGCATGCACACATGCACACATGCACAATCTCTCTCTCTCTCTCTCTCTCTCTCTCTCTCACACACACTCTCACACACACACACACACACACACACACACACACACACACACACACACACACACACCTATATTGCAGCAGTTTTGTCCATCTTGTTTCTCATTTAACCCACATCCCATGGAATCTCCTCTGTTACTTTGGATGGGACTGCAGTTATTCATTCTAGCAAAGTGGATATTTCAGTCTCTGTAGATCGTTTTATTTGGAGGGGGGGGCGGAAATCTTCATGGAAAACTAGTTTCTTATAATGGGATATAGATACAAATTTCAAATGTAGTCTGCAGGGGGCAGGGGAAGGCAAAACCCTTGTCTCCTTTCCCCGCCTGCTGACTGGGTTTTTTGCTTCACTAGCTTAAACCTGTGTACATGGGGCTGCAGTCATTATACAAATGGTGCTTAATGATTTCCAGAGATAACATTTGAAGTGTAATGCACATTATACCTAAATCCAGTCTTTCATGACTGCTCTGGTGATGGAATTTCAAGAAATCACTTAGCTAATGTGGATTTTAACTGTCCCTTCAGTTCTAAATCCAATTAGATCGTACACAGTTGACAAGTGAAAATTAATCTTTAATCCTCCTTTGTTACTCCATGAGAATGAACCAGCATCTTCCCTCTTCTGTTGAAATACAAATCAGTAGAAAGAAGAGAAAGGAAATAAATTAAGATTTTTTTAAAAAGTCATGTGTAAATTTTGTACAGATACTTATTGATCTGTTGCAGCTATATTTTACTTTGATTGTTATTGTCGGGTATCCCTTAATGCCAGATTCATACTTGTTCATTTCTGTGTTTCAACTAGAGATGGGCACGACTCAAAAAAATGGTGTTTCGTTTGTCGTTTGGTCGTTTAGGGGTCCGTTTCAGTTCGTTTTCATTTTCGTGATGTTTTTTGCAAAAAAAATTGTTTTCATTTCGTTAGGTAACAAAATGAAAAAAATGAAAACGAAAATGAAAAATTGCTGTTTCGTCAGCATTCTTTTTAGTTCAATGCATCTGCTGCAACGAAAATGAAAAACACAGCAAATTTGGTCGTTTCATTTTCGTTTTTGTTTTGTTTTTTTAAAAAAATCATTTCGTTTTGTTGCGTAACGAAACGAAAAAACAAAAACAAAAACGAAAAATCGCTCGTTTCATGCCCATCTCTAGTTTCAACCCTTTAAATTTTATTTCTGTTCCTAGGAAGAATTTGATTTTTTTCTTTTTAATGACAGTGCACCCTGGGAGTATTTTAGCAATATAAGATTATTAAAATGTATGGACTACCAATTTAATCAACCAATAGTTTGGTTCCGCATGGAACATGGTGTTCTAAGAAAAGAAATGTGCTTTTTTCCTTTAGACATGCAAGCCACATATTTTAGAAATGGCAGTTTTTGATCCTTGTGGCATTTGGCAATCTATCGTTGGCTGAAATTCTGCTCTTATGGACACGTTTACAGAATTCTGATGATTTCTTTACCAAATACACACAGTGCTGCCAGGATGACATTGCTAGCAGCAGTGATTTTAAGCAAGAAAATACTCCCCCCATCCCCCCCCCCCCGAATGCAAGCAATTGCATGGCAGTTGTGGGGGCCACAGGACAGAGATAGTAAGTAATTAAATTATTTTTTAAAAAAGACTTCAAGTTTATTAACGTGAAATATCATGCTTCTATGTCCACCAGGGTGGAGTTGATTTAAACTGAAGCAATTTAAATCATAGTTTCCATTTAAAAAAACTGGATATTTTTTATTATTTAAATTTTAAAAATTGTTTTTCAAATTTAAGTCAGGATTTGAATTGTGATTTAATAATCTTTTTTTTTAAAAAAAAGTTGATTTTTATCCAGCCGGGTATCCACGATTCAAAATACCCAGAAATAGTCTCCTATTGCTGTGCATTATTGTGCTGATATACCCAGCAGGGAAAAGAATGCCAGCTTACTTAGAATCATAGGATAATGGAGCTGGATGGGGCATATAAGGTCACTGAATCTATACTTCCACTCAATGCAGGAATCCAAACCAAAGTATATTGGGCAGATGGTTGTCAACGTTTCTCTTGAATGCCCCCAGCGCTGAAGCACTCACCACCTCCTCAGGTATTTGGTTCATTGTCATATATCTCTAACAGTTTTTTTCTTACATTCAACCAAAACCTGGCTTCTAGTCACATGAGCCCGTTAATATGTGTCCTGCATTCTGGAATCACTGAGAACAGATCCTGTCTCTCCTCTTTCAAGTACAGTATTTTTTGCATACAAGAATATATTTTTGTCTAAAATTGTTAGACTAAAAATTGAGGGTCATCTTACACATGGATATAATAATAGGAGAGAACCATGTGGTTGTGAAACTGTAATTTTGGGTTGAAAAAGTGGAGGTTGTCTTATACATGGGGGCGTCTTATAGATCAGTGATGGCAAACCTTTTAGAGACCGGGTGCCCAAACTGCGATTCAAAACCCACTAATTTTTCGCAAAGTGCCAATACAGTGACCCCCCCACCTATTGCAGGGGTTAGGGACCCGACCTGATCCACGATAATTGAAAATCCGTGATATGTGGATGCAGGTCGGGTTGGGCCAGGGGCACCTAGGTGGAGGCTTTCGTACTTACCCCCAGCCTGGTGCCTTCCCAAACGGGCCTGCGAGTGCCTTCCCAGGCATTCTGGAGGCCCCAAAAGAGCCTCCCTGAAGACCGGAAGTAACTCCAGAAAGCTCGGGAAGGCCCTTGCAGGCCCATTCAGGACAGCACCAGTCCTGGAGTAAGTAAGGGAATCCTGAAACAGGACTTTCCCCCCTTCCCACAGGCGGCCTTTCTTCATATACTGCGGTCCCGTGATATAGCCGGACCGCAGTATATGAACCGTGAATGGGCAGGGGACCACTGTACAGCAATTTAACCTGATTGCAGGTGGCTATGAAGGGGCGATGTCAGGTGCCCACAGAAAGGGCTCTGAGTACCACCTTTGGCACCTGTGCCATAGGTTTGCCAACACTGTTATAGATGGAAAATACAGTTGAAAGTTGCTATCGTATCCCTCCTCTGTCTACTTTCAAGGCCAAACATGTCCAGTACTTTCCGTCTTTCCTCACAGGGCATGGCTTCCAATCCTCTGATCCTCCTTATTGCTTTCCTCTGAACTTATTCAAGTTTGTTGTCATCTTCCTTAATATGCAGTGCCCAAAACTAGACAACATGAGGCCAAAGCTGAATAGAGCTGAAGAGAGGGGAATAAATACTCTGTGGGGTTTGGAGACTCTACATCTGTTAATGAAGCCTAAAATAGCATTTCCTTTTATTCCCCAGCCACATTGCACTGTTGGCTAATATTCTACTTGGCTCCAGCTACAGTTTAGTATGGCTCAGTTTTTATGGTAATCTCCCTCCCCTGTTCTTCCTTTCCTTGTTTTAATTGGCATTATATGTGTACAGTAACCTCCCCGCCTATTGCGGGGGTTAGGGACCCACCCGACCCATGATACATGAAAATCCGCGATATGCAGAAGCGGGTGGGGTGGGGTGGGGGTGATCAGAGGGGTGGGGGCGGGGCGATCGGATTGCTCCCCACCACCCCCCACATGGCTCCGAGGCCTCCTGGAGGGGTGGGGGTGTCGGGGAGCGATCAGATCGCTCCCCGCCCCCCCAGGTACTGCGATCCCACAATATAGTGGGACTGCAGTACCTGAACCACAAAATGGCGGTGGGTGACTGTACATGCATTTTGGATACTGGTGATTTACCATAATAAAGCATTAATTCATTCATTCTTTCATTCATTCTACTTGGTCAAGATCCTTCTTGGTCATAGTATTACTGAGTCATGTATCTCCTATCTTGTTACTATATGTTTGGTTTCTTTTTGTAGGTGTAGAACTTTGCATGTATCCCTATTCAATTTCATTCTGTTGTTTTCAGCCTGGTGCTCAGGATCTTTTTGAATTTTCTCTGTCTCCCAAGGTTTTAGTTATTCCCCCAGTTTTGTGTCATCTGCAAATTTAGGTGGTATTCCCAGCATACCCTGATCTGGATAATTTGTTTGTTTGTTTGTTTCTTGGGTTTCTATACTGCACCATTTAGCAACAAGGCCACACTGGGCAGTTTACAAAGATACATAATAACAAAGCAGAATAATATACAATATAAAGTATATTGCATGTCGCCCAGAGAACACTTGGTAGTGGGTGGTTAATTTTTTTTTGTAAATAAATGAATAATAAGTAAAGTAGTGTAACAAATAAAAAATATACATTACTGAATCCACAGTAAAATCATAAAAAAAATTCAAGAAACAAAGATTGGCAAAGATGGTATAAGATTGAAAACCAGATCATAAGAAGAATAGTTATGTAATTAATTAAATGGTTGAAGAGCACTGGGCCCATTACGTGGTCCTGGGGTACCTCACTTGTTGCCTCTTCCCATTTTGAGAAGAAGCCATTAATCATAGCCAACTGTTTATTCACCTTACAGTTATTCTATTCAGCCCAAACCTAGCTAGCTTGCTAATGAGAACATCATGGGGCACTTTGTCAAAAGCTTTGCTGAAGACAATATATACTATATCTACAGCATTTCCTCTGTCTATCAAGGAGGTTACCTGATCAAAAAAGTGAGATCAAATTAGTCTGGCAGGATTTATCCTTGACAAATCTGTCTTGGCTTCTATTTCTCACTGCATAGTTTTCTAAGTCCTTTCATAATGACCACTTTATAATCTGCTTCAGAATTTTCCCTGAAATTCATGTCAGACTGACTGGCCTGTAATATTGCCCTTTAAAAATATAGGGACAACATAAGCCCTCACTTAATCATCTAGTACTTTAACCATCTTCCAGGATTTCAAAAGAATAATAGTCAGTGGTTTTGAGAGGTCTTCAGCCAGCAGAAGGCAGCCTGAATATTGATACCATTCACAAAGTGACTCCAACCAGAGAAAACCCAAGTAGCTGACTCTCTTTTTCTCATTTAACCAAAAGTTCAAAGTTTCAGCTCAACTATGGTTATATTTATTTTAGTAGTGGTAATGCTTATCAAAAAATCATATACAGTTCTTCAATAAACCTCTGCTTTATGAATTCAGTTAATGTACTTCTGTATTCATTAAATGAAAATGCCAGCAAATGGCCCTATACTGCTACACTACCACTCACAAAGTAACATTAAGCAAGGGGAAAATATCAGAAATTGACTCCCAATTGACATATTTCCCAAACATAAAGCAATTGTCAGGGTTGCTTTTCAAGAAGTGTGGATGGCAGTGAATGCACAAGGGTATCCTATAGACCAGTGTTGGTGAATCTATGGCACATGGGTGTCAAAGGTAGGCACATGGAGATCTTTCTGTGGGCACGCATTGCCCCCTCACAGCCATGGCACTTCCCCCTCCGCTCGGAGCACACTGCTGTATTCTGTGAAGAAAGCCAGGTGAATGGGAGGCAGCGGTTTGTGGACTCCTTTGTAGCCCCATTTTACCCTCCAGCCATGCCGCTTTTGGGATGCCAGGAGTGGAATGGCTGGAGAGTAAATGAGGCTACGAATGAGCCCACAAGCTGCCAACACTCCCTCCTGCCTTTCCTGATTATGCCCAAGGCAGAGAGGTGGATGGGGTGCTACTATTAGGGAAAGTGAGGATCGAAGAGCCAGTTTTTGAATTTTCTGTGGCCACAGTGAGGGTGCTATTGTAGTGTTTTTTAAAATTTTTCCCTACATGCCAACCAGCTGGCCCGCAGGCCGGGTCGGCACCTTTAAATTTTTATTTTTATCTTCCTACAGAGCTAGCTGGCCCACAGGCTGGGTTGGCACTTTTTATGATTTTTTTATTTTTTATTTTATCCCCCACATGATCATGCCCAGTTGGGTGGGGAAAGGGAGGGCCTTTAAAACTTTTTTTCCCACCAAAACCCTGTGCTACAGCTGATCGGCGGCAGCATCGGCAGGGGGGAAAAGCCTGCAGTTTCCCCTGCATTGGGGGCGGGGAACCACCAGCTTTTTCCCATAGGAATGCATTGCTTTCGTAAAATGAAAAACGAAGTGAACAAAATGGAAATTTTTGTTTTGTTTTGTTTTTCTTTGATGGGCCTGTTCGTTATTCATTTCCTTCCGTAACAAAACAAATAATGAATAACAAAATGAATTAAAAAATCATTTCGTGCCATCTCTAACTATATTATTTTGTTTAAGCTGCCCCAGTTTTCAGAATTGCCTGTAGAATGCTGATTTACTTTGCGACACAATAACATAAGCAACTTAAAGTTCTCTTTGATTGCACTGCACGTTCATGTGCCAAGAGAGGGCAGTGTTGCAGACACTTCTCTTGTGTACAACCACGTTTCTTTACTAATACAGGCAAGACTTGATATTTTATTCACATACATGCCCCACCCCAAACTTTACAATTATAACCTCCAAGATTGTTGGTTGAATTTTTCACTTGTCCTTTGAGATCTCCAGTAAAACATGTACTGTAGAGGTAACAACAAAACACCTCCCCCAAGACTGTACAGGCTGTATTTTCTCTTTCAGGAGATATGCAGTGGAGTCGAATTCCTGGCTCCAGATGAGATACTCAGTTCACTGAGCTATTCAGCCTCAGGGAGTAAAAATAGTCACCAGCATAGTTTTACTTAATTTTACCTGTATACAGTTGCAGTGGAGATGGTGCAACTACTACCACATTCTCCTTCACAATTGCTTGTACCATTCCCTGCAGACCCTGAGTAAAACTGTATTGGATTCTCTCTCTCCCATCTCACGCCATGTTGCCTCTAAAACAGCACAGCCACTACTACAAGTCTTGTGCTACTGCAGGGACATCATTAGTTACAAGGGTGGGATTCCTTCTAATGTGAGTCATCTTGATGAAGGTGGTACTTCTTAGTACAATATACTTAATATATACATATGTAGCTGGCTGCTCAGCGGTTTAGGTTTCTGGCTGTAGAGCCAGAGGCTGAGAATTTCCCCATTATGGCTGCTGTGAGTTGAACCAACCTGAGCAGCCTTGGGCAAGCTGGATAGCCACAGGGTGCCCACATAAGAATGGAATAATAAACCATTTCTGAATGTTCTTTATCTGTAAAAACCTTGAAAAGCATCGGTAAAAGTAAGAAATTGACTTAATGGGACGTCAAAACAATGATGATGATGATGATGATGATGATGATGATGATGATGATGATGATGATGATGATGATGATGATGATGATGATGATGATGATGATGATGATGGAGGAGGAGGAGGAGGAGGAGGAGGAGAAGAAGAAGAAGAAGAAGAAGAAGAAGAAGAAGAAGAAGAAGAAGAAGAAGAAGAAGAAGAAGAAGAAGAAGAAGAAGAATTAATACTTATATGCTGGCATATGCTTTAATTTACAAAAAAAAAGATGAAGGAGGTTGGACAGAATTTGTTCTCTGTAAGCTTGTAACAGTACAAGTTTCTATTTCATTAAAATTACATTTTCCCCCTTTTAAAATGGTAATAGCATTATGTTCTTACATTGTTTCAGTGCCACTTGAGTTATTCATCTCGTTCCACTTAGAGTCCTTGCCCATGAAATCCTCAAAGGAGATGTGCTGAGTACACTGTGTTCCCACAGCTCACCTAGAATGTGGAGTACTCAAGAAAATGCCATCCTCTAGATGAAAAAAGAAAGTGTCAGATCTTATTCTAGTTGGTCCTATCTTTACTAGAAAGGAAATGCGAAATTGTTTTCATTGGACAGGTGCTAGACAAAGAGAAAAACCTTGCACTCAATGTCATGCCAGGTAACTACAAATAAAATGTTTTAAAAGGAAATGCAAGTGCACTCTCCTCATATTCCAGGACTGAATATTCATTTTTTTTCCATCAAAGTGGCTTGGCTCTGTGGGTGTGTTGGGATGCAATATTTTTCAAAGAGCGCTCTCAATGTGTTTAGCATATGTTGTGTTTACTATCTTAAAATATTTTGGCCTCATAATTACATCTTGTGTTGCTGATCCGAAGTCTGAGAACTACTGGGTATCAAGAGATCTCTTTCAAAATATGTTAATTGATGTTTGCAGGGTTTCAGGAAAGTGGGGATGTGAAAATGCTTTGAAATTAACTATTAACCTAGCTGCAAGCAAAAAAAAAGATTATTAGCCACTGTTTTGATTATCTTGACTAGTTTTTCGATAGAAAAATTATTGTCATTATGTGTATATACACAGTGTACAGCTGCAATGAAATCCACAGACACCCAGAGACCAGACCCAACACACACCCACACCCACCCACCCACCCACACACACACACACACACACACACACACACACACACAAATCCCCAAACACTCCCCGACCCACCAAAATCCCTCCCCCCCCAAAAAAAAAACACAAGCATCTACACAACAGACCGAGTAATACCGGCCAGCCACTCACTGCTGGTGGTCCTTACATTCATTATTAAGTGTAATTTGCAGTCTTTCCTCCTGAGCATGTATTTTTTGTTGATTGTTGAACTCGGGTCCATCTCTGGGGATGGAGGGATGCCAAAGGATGTGCTTGTCCTTGTACCTGCCAACTAGCCAACCCTTTCACAACTCTGCTTACCGACATCCAAGCTCATGGTGCTCAGCTGTAGAATCAGTGAGCCACGTCATGTCCCTCAGTCAGGAAGTAGGTTTGGATTTTCATTCTCAGCCGGTAATTCACTGGGAGGTTCCAAAACATAAGCAGCAGAAGTGTGCTTCAGGTGGGGGAGGGAATGCTGAAACAAAACTGTGCGAATCTAGTCAGATTTCAGGAAGTATCCGAATCTCTGACAGGGGCTACATCCAAACGGTCCCTAAAGATTCCTCGGCAGCCTGGATTTTAAGGGACACAAAGACAAGGATATGTATCTTCCAAAATAGAACAGAAAGAACATGAAGGATGTGTGTGTGTGTGTGTGTGTGTGTGTGTGTGTGTGTGTGTGTGTGTGTGTGTGTGTGTGTGTGTGTGTGTGTGTGTAGAGATGGGCATGACCAGAAAAAAAAATTTTTTTCGAGTTGTCGTTTTTCGGGATGGGTCCGTTTCGGGTCGTTTCCGTTTTTTGTGAAATTGTTAAAAAATTTGTCGTTTCATCATGTAGTTTGTCGTTTGTCATTACCGCCGCCGCGATTTCACGCGATTTGACATCCCAGCGAGTGGCGTCCCGCCGGCGCTAGGTGTTTTTGCGCCCTAGGCGGCAGGCGGGGTGGCGGGGGGGCATGGGCGGGCGGCGGCAGCAGCAGGGGGGAGGGGCGGGCGTGCGGGCGCACGGGCCGCAGGTGCGGGTCCCGCAATGACCCAGAGCAGGCGGAAAACACTTTAAACTGACTTGTTGCACAAGACTGCATCGAATAAAGCAATTGCAATTTTTGCAAACAAAGTGGGCAGTGCACCCACAGCAGAGCTGCAGGCAGGGTATGAAAGGACCTTGGCTTGCCACCAAGCAAATGAAATTTTTAAAATAAATCCACACCTCCCCTCCCACTCAAACCTCCCCCCCCTTTGAAGCACTATCAGAAAAGAAATCCTAGCAAACTGCAGGAGAATAAAAAAGAATAAACTGTGTTGCTATTCCCCACAGCAGACAGAGAATGAAAGGAATTATTATTATTTCCTAAAAATTCAATTGAATCAATTCCCTCCCTGCCTGCCTAACTGAAATCTAAAGGCTCCGCGAAATCGAAACTAGTCTAGCACAGCAGCCAGCTACACACAGCACTCTCCCACCCACATCCAAGCCCGGACTGCGACTCTTCTGGGAGTGCCTCGGCTTTTTATGCCCTCTTGCACATCCAGAAGTGTCAGTCAAAACCTGGACATGTGATTGGTAAAATGGGTCCAAAAATTTGCATGGTCCCATCCCATGGCCAGCCCATCATTGTGCAGGTGTAAAAAAATAAAAATAAAAATAAAATAAAATAAAATCAGTGTGACCTTTTACTGCTATAAAAAACCCACTGCTGCTACTGTAAAAATTCAAGTATTTAAAATAGCTAATTTTCGCATGTTTCTGTGGTGCTTTGGTGGTTTTTTGGACCACGATTTCAAAAAAAATATTGCGGACGCCATTTTGGATCTCCCCGCACCGCATGGCAAATGGAGACGCCGAGAATGCCCCCTCCCAGCCCGGTACCAGCAGCCCAGGATGGGGGGGAAGGCTGGGGACCCCCCCCCAAGAAACCACCCCTCTGGTAGGTGCCCTCAGGCAGGCATATTTTCGCCTGCTTTTTTGGCCGGGAATCGGGGTTTTTTTAATTTTTTAAAACTTTTTTTCTGTGCCACTTGGCATCGCGCGATCACCGTGCGATGCCAGGAACGACAACGACAAATCAGACCCAATTTTTCTTTTTTCGGTTCGAGTTCGAGTTCTGACAGCTTAATTGTCGTTACCGTTTCCATTACGTAACGGAAATGATATCCGAAAACGGAAACGACAATTTCGCCAAGTCGTGCCCATGTCTATGTGTGTGTGTGTTTAAAAAGGAATACAGGAAGAAAGCAAAACCTGTAGCTTTCCCTACCAATATCTCATTCATTGCCATGCCACATTTTTGTTCTGTCCACTCACACAGTCAGGATACTGATCCAACTCCATTTAGCCCTCACGGTCTTAATCACCACCTGCCTCTGAAGCCACTTTGTTCTTCTGCCGACTTAACTTTCCCCAGAGCCCTGTTGATAGTTTCTACTTTTATATAAACAGTGCTGCTTGGGCTATATTGTGTAACTGATGGCACACTGCTTGGACATGGAGATTAGAAGAACTGAATCTGGGTCATTCTCACCATCACACTCACTCTTTGGAATGGTGTGGGCAGTGTTTGGCATTGTGGCTGCATGCCGTCCCTTTAAGTGGTGGAAATATGGCCGGTACTCCAGTAATTCCACACTGCAAATGTATGTTTTAAGGTCTTAAAAATTCTCTTGTATCATCTAGGAAACCTGTGACACACAATAGCCCTTACATGTTTTCCTGTAGGCAAGGCGGGCGGGGGAAACTGCACCTGGCTTAGCTTCCCAGATCTGCACCATCTTGATACAGTGCTATGTGGTAGGATTGTGCGCGAGGTACAATGGTTCTCTTTTCTACCCCAGAAAGTTCTTGTTGTTCAGTCGTTCAGTCGTGTCTGACTCTTCGTGACCCCATGGACCAGAGCACGCCAGGCGTTCCTATCTTCCACTGCCTCCCGGAGTTTGGTCAAATCCATATTGGTTGCATAGAAGACACCGTCCGACCATGTCATTCTCTGCCATCCTCTTTTCCTTTTGCCTTCAATCTTTCCCAACACCAGGGGCTTTTCCAGGCAATGCAAAGATATCAATGTAAGAGTTGTAATATCTGTCATTTTATAGAAATAAATATTCATAATCAAGCAGAAACACCTGCTTTAACGATCGGGCATGTGAAAATTCTGCTGCCACCAGAAACAAGGTTTGAGGCCCAGGAATTTTCAGGAAGGTTCCATAAGGCATACGGCCACACAACTTTTAGATGGGCGTGAGCAAATCTACCACTGTGTCTGTTACCAGGAGAGTTAGCATCCTGAAAACCCCTTAGTTCCTCCAAAAACCTGGAGTACCCCAGAAACAGTTAAAGATCTGTTTCTGTACAAAATAAAATCACTTTTGCTCACAAAGAAATTCCATGGCACCAATCATAGGCCCAGATTTAGCAAGACACTTCCACAAGCACAAACACACTCCATTTCAAATATAAAGAAATGTAGTTTATTAAGAAAGCATAAAAAGAAATGAGGTTAACATTGCTATCAGAATTGGCAAGGCAATCTTCCATTACCAAAAGAAAAATTAATCTATGGAAGGCATAAAATATTAAGACAGTAAAATATTGCAGTTCTCAGAAAACAAGAAAGTCTAGCCTGGCCTAGCTACTTACTTCGATGGGCATTCCGATGGCCTCACACCTCCAGTAAAAACTGGCTTTGGAGCAAGAACTTTTACAGGCTAATTCGCATAGCCTACATGGTGGCAAGAGCCTCTTCACTTCACCTTGGCCATTGAAAGTATGAGGAACAAGATGGTGGAAGTGGTAGGGCTCAGCATATTCTCGGCACTGGCTTTCCTAATTCCTACACAGAGACTGAGACCAAGGCAGAGACAGAGGTAGAGACAGATGATGACTTCCCCCTTTTATGCAGTGTTTTGGAAATACAACTTGTTTCCTGTGTGTGATTTTGGCTGTTCTTTGTTTAAAAAAAAAACAACCCTTAGGTTCCTACCAATGAAAGTCAGCCTGTGTTTATTTTGTTATCAAATGGCTGATGTTTGTATTATGTTAGCAGGTGTTTCTGCTTGATTAAGAATATTTATTTCTATAAAATGACAGATATTACAACTCTTACATTGATATCTTTTCATTGCCTGGATTTCGTTTGCTTTAATTTAATATAGTATTTGCTGCAAGAAGGGATGATTATTCAAATTATTTTGGTGGCTTATATCTGCTGGGAACTGTAACTACTCAGAGCCAGTCAATCCTAGATTGGATGCAAAAGGGTGCCTTGTTATGTCAGATGGGGATGTGGGTGATGACTTAAGGCATTAATAGGTGATACGCTCATAGTGCTTGAAGGCACACCTTGGTTACTAGCATTTAGAAGTAACTAAATACAAATAACTCGTGGACAGACTGACCTCTAATTAATATTTTCAGTACAGAGCTATATCCACATTATACAACACTCCACTTTTCCTTTTTTAGTGTAACAATCATTTTTGTTAGTTTTGTAATTATTGGTTGCTTGGCCAATCTAAATATTGGAGGAGGAATATCCCAGGGTTCAAATGCTGCCTTGTGCACTGCTATAGGTACTCAGTGTTGGTGTTTTTTTAATAACCTTGCATGCTGCTTGTAGTTTGTTTGGCAGGTCTGGAATTTGACAAAAGGAACATTCCCTACTTGCTGTGTTTTGCAAATGTGAAGTGGCTTTAATCACTAAGTGCTTCTTAATAGACTCATGAGAAAGGGAATGTTTTAAATGCTTTTCAGTAGAGATGGGCACGAAACAAAAAATGGTGTTTCGTTTGTCGTTTGTCATTTAGGGGGTCCGTTTCGGTTCGTTTCCATTTTTTGTGAATTTTTACAAAAAAATTGTTTTTGTTTTCGTTCATTTCGTTACTGTTTCGTTACCATTTAATTCATTTTTTGTGATTTTTTTAGCATTTAAAGCAGTTCAATGTATTGCCGTAACGAAAACGAAACGGACGACAAAATTTCTGGTGTTTCTGTTTGTTTCGTTTCATTTAAGAGACAAAATTCGTTTGTCGTTTTGGTTACATAATGAAACGAAAAAATGGAAATGGAAATGGAAAATTGTTCGTTTCATGCCCATCTCTACTTTTCAGATAAAAGTTTGCAAGATGCATTGTAAGAGAATATGTCTTAGAAGATTCTCAGCCATCCAAGTGAGTTTATCTGGAAGTTGAGTCATGGCAACTCAACTTTTTTTTCTTGAGAAATTGAAATGTTTCACTGCTCATCCAAACAGCTTTGTCAGTCTGAAGAAAGCTAGTTGCGAGTCTCCAGGAAACAGTTAGTAAAAGAAATTGGCAGGAGGAAGAAGGATGATGGGACCATGACAGGCGATGTAAAGGACAAATGGGTGAAGAACTTCTCAAAAAGGGAACTCACCCAGGCAGAGAGGGAGGTCCTATCCAAAGGCCTAAATTTTGCCATCACATCCAAAAAGGTTTGTGTTGTGGATTTCATAACAGCTACAGAATTGGCCACTCACAACAACAACCTGCCAGCAGCAGAAGCTAAAACTCCTCAGGATAAAAGTCTCTGCCACACTCTCCAGTGCTCAACCACCACCATCCAACCTCACCAGCCAGGAGAGAAGTGCTCTGACATCCCTCAGCAGGGATAAGAGCATCACCATTTTGCCTGCGGACAAAGGAAGATGCACTGTCGTCCACAATACTGGGGACTACCATTAAATCTCACTTTTAGATGACCAATGCACATATGTAAAACTGAAAAGAGACCTCAGCAGCAACTACAAGAAAAAACTAATTGCTTAAAACTCTTGGAGAAGGATAACACAATTGACAGGATGACTTGCCACTGGTTATATCCTGGAGAAATCGTCCTGTGGTTTACAAGGAATCCCTCTCAGACCCATTGTCAGTAGTATACATTCAGTGACTTACAGCATTGTAAAATATCTGGCAACTATCCTAGCCCCTCTGGTTGGGCACATGGACCACCAAGTGCACAATTCAGAGGAGTTTGTTTCTAAAGTCAGGGAACTGAAACTGGATACAGATGAACCCATGGTATCCTTTGATGTTACATCTCTCTTTAGCAGCATTCCGACCACTGATGCCCTAACAACTGTAAAGAGCAGACTAAGAGAAGACAGCACCCTCACCTCCAGAAGCTGCCTCAGCCTAGATCAGATATGCTTGCTCTTGGACCTGTGTCTGAACACCACATATTTCATGTACAGAGGGGACTTCTACAGACAGAAGCATGGTTGTGCCATGAGTTCCACAAAGTCACCAATTGTTGCTAATCTGTACATGGAAGACGTGGAGAAGAAGGCACTCAACACCTTCCCAGAGACAACTCCATCCCATTGGTTCAGGTATGCAGATGATACCTGGTTGGAAATAAAGACTCAGGAAGTACAGGCCTTTACAGATCACATCAATTTATTTATTTTATTTATTTATTTTCAGACTTATATACCGCGTCCTATTTCCCTAAGGGAACTCAGGGCGGTTTACACTAGAGATGGGCACAACTCAGCGGTATTCCTGTTTCCGTTTCCGTTACTCGTATCCGTTACTCTACGGAAACGGTAACGGGAATTACTCCACCAGAATTCGAGCTCGAACCGACGAACGAACAATTTGGTCTGATTTGTCGTGCTCGTTACTTGCATCGCGGCGTTCGCGCAATGCCAAGCGGCACAGAAAAAAAGTTTTTAAAAGTTAAAAAAAAAACAATTCCCGGCCCTAAAAGTAGGCGAAAACTGTCTGAGGGCACCTACCAGGCCAGAAGGGTGTTTTATTTGGGGGGGGGGTTCCCCGCCCCCCTCTCCTTGGTTATTGCTACTGCTGCGCTGCTGGTAACAGGCTGGGAGGGCGCATCCATTTGCCATGCAGTGCGGGGGATCCAAAATGGCGACCGCAATATTATTTTTGAAATCGTTGCCCAAAACCCCACCAAAGCACCACAGAAACATCCAAAAATTAGCTATTTTAAATGCTTGAATTTTTACAGTAGCAGCAGTGGGTTTTTCTTGCAAAAAAGTCTCTGTTGATTTTATTTTATTTTATTTTATTTTATTTTTTTACACCTGCGCATTCACAATGATGGGCTCGCCCATGGGAGTGGACCATGCAAAGTTTTGGAGCCATTCCACCAATCGCATGGCCAGGTTTTGCTGACTGTACCAGGCTGGGAGGGCGCATCCATTTGCCATGCGGTGGGGGGGATCCAAAATGGCGACCGCAATATTTTTTTTTTGAAATCGTTGCCCAAAACCCCACCAAAGCACCACAGAAACATGCAAAAATTAGCTATTTTAAATGCTTGAATTTTTACAGTAGCAGCAGTGGGTTTTTCTTGCAAAAAAAAAAAGTCTCCGTTGATTTTATTTTTTTTATTTTATTTTATTTTATTTTATTTTACACCTGCACATTTGCAATGATGGGCTCGCCCATGGGAGTAGACCATGCAAATTTTCCACCAATCTCATGGCCACTTGGCCAGGTTGACCACAGAGACTTCTGGGATGTGCCAATCGGGCATAAACAGCCCACTAATCGTAGCCCAAACCCGAACCCGAACCCTAACCTATACGCCAGTACACTGTCTTTCTAAGTGGGTCAGAGAGGCACCCAGAGGTGCACCCCAATACTCACCCTAACCTCACCCGTAACTAGCCTAACCCTAGCCCTTGCGCTAACCCGTCTTAACCCTAAGCCAGATCTACTTGCATTGCACTACATGCAAGTACGTGAGACACAGCGGGTGCAAGGAGTCTGCCAGTCCGTCACTTGTGGCTCTGGCTGACTCCTGCAGCTCCCTCCAGGAGCCCACTACCCCCTCTGCAAACCAGTACTAACGACAACAAAAAAAACGAAAAAACGAACCAACTAATTTTTGCAAATTTTTGAGAAAAACGGAAACGAGCCGAAACGGAACCGGCCCGACTAACGACAACTCAAAAATTTTTTTTTCAAGTCGTGTCCATCTCTAGTTTACACAGATTAAAAACAGTACCAATATATCAGTAAAAACAGTATTGGCCAAAAGGCGGGGTGGGGTGGGGAATGCGGTAAACCCTAATATTAAGTTCACTAGGGAGGACACCCAAGACAACAGGCTGACTTTCCTGGATTGTGCAGTCATCATCAGACCCAACCATGGCCTGGGAATAGAAATTTACAGGAAACCCACCCACACTGATCAGTACTTACTGTTTGACTCCCACCATCCATTACAGAACAAATTGGGAATCATCAGGACCCTAAACCAGAGAACAGGGAGCATCCCCGCTTCCACAGAAGCCAAGAAGAAGAAAGACAAGCACCTGAAGACAACTCTAAAGGCATGTGGATATCCAAAATGGACCTTCAACAAGCAGTGTGCTGACCCAGACTAACAATGGACTAGCCTGAGACCCAGACCCAATGGAAGAACCTGGTTATTCCCTACATGGCTAGAGTGTCTGAGAAACTTAAAAGGATACTTAAAAGGATTTTTGGCAAACAACACATCCCTGTTTATTTCAAACCCACACACTAAGGCAGAGACTCGTCCACCCAAAGCACCTGACACCATATTATATGCGGGCCAATGCAGTGAGGAGTGTGCAGACCTCCACATTGGTAAAACTAAAACAGCAATTAAACAGAAGGATGGCCCAACATAGGAGAGGCAACAGCTCAGGACCAGAATCAGCAGTACACCTCCACTTGAAGAACAAAGGGCACTCATTCAAAGATGAGGATGTACACATAATAGACAGAGAAGATAGGTGGTTTGAGAGAGGGGTCAGGGAAGCCATTCTTGTAAGCATTGAAAACCCCTCTCTCAATAGAGGTGGGGGGCTCGGGCACAGTCTTTCTGCCACCTATCAGGCTGCAATTTCAACAACACCAAGACAAATCAAAATACTTTACACCTTTACCACTAAGGCCATAGCTAACACATACTTTATGGGTTTCAGCATCTTAGGCCATTGTTCACCTTTAGGCTATTGAGACAGTTGTTTACCTAATGAGCCTCTTCAGGCCATTGTTCCTCTTATGAGCCTATTTCAGACCAGGGTGACAAGAGGTCAAAGTGAGCTATAAAATGGAGGACCCACAACTAGCTTTCTTCAGACAGATGAAGCTGTTTGGATGAGCAGTGAAACCATTCAATCTCTCAAGAAAAAGAAGTCCAGTTGCCATGACTCAACTTCCAGACTATAAGAGAAATGAATTTTCCCAAATGTCCAGGATCCTTCTGATATGCACAAGTTGTTTTGCGTGCATGGGTGGATTAATATATTATTTTGACATCCAATCCCCAATTCCCATGTTTTTTGCATGAAAAAAAGATGCTTTAATACTCCAGAAACTTTGCAGAAGCACTTGTGATGTTGCAGAGAGTCGTGTGTTTTGCTTTGTTTTGCAGAACTGCTATAAAGGTATTTCATGTAGTCCTAGAGACTTCCTAAATCATGCTTGAGAATGACAGGCTATACCTTTGCTGTTACAGGAAGGATATGATAAAATTCTGGCCCTTTCCCCTGAATCTCCCATGTATTTATTAATGCTTTGAGTAGCAGGAACAATTAACCTCTACCTTCAGTTCTTTTGCTCTTGTTTTTCCTCTAGTCATTGTGCTGACACATGTTATTACATTCAGACCTCTCTTGTTTGCTGGAAAGAGAAGCTCTTGAAACATTATCCTTTTCCCAAGGGCAGCTGTCATCTTGTCATTCTGAAGTCTGCTCTACTAACTCATGTGAATTCAAAAGTCTAATGTTTGATGCCTGGCCATTTAGGGAAGCTCTGTTCTGCATTCTGGTTTGTATTTATCTGGGGAGGAAACAGATAGGTGACATGTTGATTGTATATGTCATTTCTTTCTGGTTAATTAGGGAGTTGGGAAATTACTATATTATTGTTAGAGTTTTGGAAAAAAAACAGTTATGTACAGATGAATGTGATCTGACTGAATTAATTTCACAAGGTGAGAGCGTGTGGCTTCAATGGAAAACATCAAACAGCAGCCTTCAATTTCCAGAGAGAGAACACAGCACTGCGGCACATCCATTAGGGCAGGCATGTCCAAACTTCAACCCTCCTGATGTTTTGGACTGCAACTGCCAGAATTCTAAGCTTAGATCGTCAACAGCAAAGGAGTGTGGGAGTTGCAGTCCAAAACATCTGGAGGGATGAAGTTTGTACATGTTTGCATTAGGGCAAATAGGTCGCTGTGGAATTTCAAGCTACCTCCCAGCCATCCCAGTGGCTTCTTTATTAGAGGCAGAAGTCTTCTGTATCGGTACATCCCAGAATGCTTGTCTGCCTGCTTATCTGTAACTCTATTCGTATGCATACATCTTTCTTTGTTCATGGCTCCACCTGCCTTTGCTTATTGTGCCATCTGCCCTGCCAGTCCCAATAGGTGTTAGCTACCATTGGCTCATATAATAGGACTGGGATGCTCCATTCCTAAATCCACGTCAAGAGGTCCCAAATTGTCTCCAAAATCAGAAATATTAAGACTAAAAATTTCATTTTTACAAGATACATTTTTGTTTGAATCTTAAATTTTTCAGTTGTAATCCTGACCCTCCATCATACCCTACTTCACTTGCACATGAATCTGGCATTCAATCTCCCTTTCATCTGTGTTAGCAGTGGACAACTTCCTAGCATTGCTACGAACCCCTCCACCCTCCCATCGCCATACCATTACTGAGCAGCAATCATATTTGAACATTGTTTCAAGATAATTGGCGTCCTATGAAACTAACTTAGCAATAAAAAGAGTAGCCAAGCATGACTTCCCATTAGGATGTCAGGGCACGCAGAAACAGGAACATGATGAAGCAGTGATGATGATGAAGGAGTGAGAAGGGGCAAGAAAAATGGGCTTCCAAACATTTTCTTAGTAAGAAAATAGTCATGGCACCAGAGGTGAGGATGTTGGAATTGCATTCTAGAAAAAAAGAATAGCTGGCCTTCAGCTTGCAGCATTATTTATTTATTTATTCCATCCAACTAGCTAGGCTGGTACTCTGGGGTGGTGAACAGAAAGTCAACACAGTCACAAATAATAATGACAAAACCCAGTAAAACAACTGTGAAAAGGGGGTTCCAGGGTGCTACTGCATGGCTGAATAATCAGGAATAAAAGCAAAGCAAAGCAAAGTGTTCTGCTTATATACCACCTTATAGTGCTTAAAGCACTTTCTGGGCAGTATACAATCTAATTATGTGGACTACATATTGCCCCTCCCCCAGCAAACTAGGTACTCATTTTACTAACATCGGAAGGATGAAAGGCAGAGTGAACCTTGAGCCTGCTACCTGGAATTGGACCCCAGGTCATGAGCATAGTTTTAGCTGCAGTGCAGCAATTTAACCACTGCACCATGGGGCTCCTTAGAATAAACCTAGAATGCAATAACTCCAGTGATCAAGATGTTCTGGAGCTATGATGCCTGATATTGTAAATATTTGATGCACTAGGAACAAATCTGTCTACTACTTCTTGTAACATGAAACAGATTTAGTATGTAGAAAGAAATGCACTGCAATTCAATTGTTTTCCCATGTCTCGATGTACCTTTTAAACTTGTATCAATTGGTATTTATTGTGGTTGTTGTTAAACTCTCTAAAAAGAATTGCAAAATTGCACATCAGATAGAACATTTTCTGGGTGACTGAAGATATGAACAATAGATTTCAATTTTGTGGTGGGCTGAATGATAGTTATTTCAGGTGGCAATGGTTCAGTTTCGATGTAGGTTGGTTAAATAAATCAACTATTCTGAAGAGCGTTCCCTGGAAATAATTTCACTGGAATGGGCTTGTAAAGGGAGAAAGTGTTTAAGAACACTTTCTACAGTCGTTGATTCATTTCGTGAAACAAAAGTGAGCATGAATTACAGAATGTTTCATAAAAGGCTAATCTCAGCAAAAATAGCCCACCACGTTATTAGTATGTCTAGAAATGGGATAGCAGACTAGGAAATGGGCTTGCAGAAAGGCAATTTAAGCCATCAAGGCCTATAAATATTTTACAATAGCATGCCCTACTTATCTGGAATTTTTGGCTTGGGGTTGTATTTCAAAAGGTTGATAATAAGCCTATAAAATACAACTGCTTATTAACCGCAATGAAAGGACTTCCTCAAATATTAATTGCAACATCATGAAGTGCATTCCATTAGGAGCACAGAGTGAACCTCTTTTTTTAGTTGTTAGTTTTGTAATGGTGGATTGATAATTGCATGTACTTTGTTTTAATCAACCTGTTGTGGCTGCTTCTGAAAAGTATTTAGGGAAATGTTTTCAATGCTCTATAGTCCTATCTTAAGTGAAGCAAGTTTATGATTAAAAGGGAATCTTAAATAAGACGCCTATGCAAAGACTTATAAACAATGAAATTTTTACATATACTGTATACAGAAAAATGAACTTACAGTGGAATAGAATGTTTCCCCAGTTTTTATAGGGCACTTGAATTATTTCATCATGTAACTAGACCAATGTTGGCAGCAACAAAATCTGACAAATGGTTTCAGTGAAACTGAGCAGCATTTGTGGTCAATATGTCTGTGAAGATTCTCAATCATCTAGGTGAGGTTATCTGGAAGTTCAGTCATGGCAAGTCATTGTGGTCAATGTTCAGAAGCAATGTATCACATGGGAGTTTGGTTCAAGTTCCAAAAGCTTTCCATCCTACCCAGTTCCTTTTACAAACTACAGCTCATACAGCTTGTAGGACAGTGGTGGCAAACCTTTGGCACTCCAGATATTTTAAACCACAACTCCCAGAATTCCAAGCCCAGATTGCCAATGAAAAAGGATTGTGGGAATTGTGGTCCAAAACATCTGGAGTGCCAAACGTTTGCCACCACTGTTCTAGGACTTGTAGCCAAATATGTAACTCATTCAAGATCTGCTCCCTCCCAACGGATAGAACCATTAAATCAAGAGGCCATTCCCCTTGGCACACTTTCACTTTATCCTTGCTTATCCAAGTGTCTTGTTGCATTCAACGCAGCACCATTCAGCAAGAATGAAGTATTTAGATAGTATTCTTCCCATCCATAGAATAGAGAATCCTTATGGAGATCACAACTACCTGGCTATTTTGTTGTAGGTCCCACTTCTGTTCTGTTCTCTCTCTCTCTCTCTCTGTCTCAATCTCTCTCTCTCTCTCTCTCTCTCTCTCTCTCTCTCTCTCTCTCTCTCTCTCTCTCTCTTCTGTATGGTGAAAACAACGTAAATTAGCTAAAATCAAAATGCTGCTACATTGAATCTCTCTCTATACTTGCAAGTACTGATGATTCATCTAATGGATCTTCATCTTTTCTGAGAAGCAGAACTGAAGGTTTTAAGGCAACACTGAGGCTGAAAGAGCGGTATAGCACTTACAGGCTATAAAGTTTTGTTTTCCTCAATAGCTTTAAAAATTACATTTCTTTTGGTTTATTTCTTTGTTAATCTGGAGATGGCATTTGGAGTTGCTGTTTCTAGCAACCATTTACTTGCTGAAAAGCACTCTCAAATAGAGATGGAAATTCCTCGGGAAGATAAATAGGCCGCTGACTTAGTAGCGTAGTACATTTTACTGTCTATGTGCTACATTTTATGTCAAACTTTTTTAGTTACCATTGGACTATGATGTTATATGAAGGGTATTGATTTTAGGATGACCCATAATGAAAATGTAAATCAGTGAATACTAGAGGACTGGTATGTTCCTCCTGCTTTATGCCAGTGCTTCTCAACCTGTGGGTCCCCACATGTTCCTGGACTGCTATTCCCAGAAACCCCTTCCAGCACAGAGATTAGGCTGGCAGAGTCTCTGCCGGCCTTTAGGAGAGCCTTAGACCTGGCTCTTTATGGAATGTTTTGGTGATCACTGAATGTACGACTGTGCGTTGTGTGTGGGTTGTATTGTTTTGTCCCAGCCCTCTTCTTGCCGGATTTTATGTTGTGGTGTTATTGTTGTTTATTGTTTTACATTTTATTTTTGTTTTTGTTTTTGTATATTATGGGGTTGTGTTTGGGCACATTGTTCCCAAGGGAAAATTGGGCGGTTCATAGGTATATAAATAAATAAATAAATAAATAAATAAATAAATAAATAAATAAATAAATAAATAAATAAAATGAAATCTGCTCCCCCCTCTATCATTTCTCAAGCTGATGCCTAAGATATATCTTTGGGACTCTAGAGGCTCGTTGCTGGTGTTGCTTGCTGATCGCTGATTGGTATTTGCCTCATTCTTTCCCCAAGAGGTTAGAAATTTTAGATGTAATGGGAATTATTCTGTTTTAACTCATTTTTATTTTTATAATTTCTTTTGTTTTTTTTATTTCTATTTCTATTGCTCCTGCTATTGACATTGTATTGTACTGTTTTTATTAGATTTATTCTGTAACAAGCCTGTGTGCCACGCAACAAAATTTTCTGAAATTTCTGAAAGAATTTTGCATCTTTTAAAAATTCATGCCCATCTCTAATTAAGAAGCGAAAAAGAAAATACATTTAGATGGTCGGTTGGTGGAGATGGAAAGAAGATTGATGCAAGTGAGTTGCAAAATATAACACATTGTAAAATCAGATTCCATGCTGATAGTTTCCAGAAGTGCTGGACACCACAATTTTTAGCCAACAATAATATTATGGGATTGGTAATCCATCTGGGGAAATGATTTAAACTGGGAAAGCCAACATTGAAATAACACAAAGAGCACTTTTTCAGTGACAAATATCCCATTCACAAAAACCAGCAAATCAGTGAATGATTTTTTTTTAAAATAAAGCCATTTCACTTCCTAGCAAAAAGAACAGTTAATCTCCAGATTTTAATGTTTGATAGATCAGTTTTAAAACCTGTTATTCCAAGCTCTGATTTCTCATTTTTAATCAACCCTTATTTTATTTGCTCATACAGATAAAGATGACCAGGCAAACATCAAAAACAAAACAGAATAAAAAAGACAAAATACATGTGGCACCTTAAAGACTATTATATTTTAATGTAAGCTTTTCTGGACATGTCCACTTCTTCAGACATATATTAAGCTGTATTGTTTAGGTCTTTCTTGCGAAGATTCCTCAAGGGACTGAAAACAGAGGCCAGGGAGAGGGAGTTGGTGGGGGAAAAGGTGAAGACAGGGGTTGTTAGGTGAGAGAATGAGTTCTTTTTTTGTAGAGGCAGAAACAGAATTAGGAGTGGATGAGCAAGCGAGGGGAAATTGGGGGGAAATTGTGACGACAGGGGTCATCAGGGTGAGAGAATTATGTAGAGGTGTCATAGACAGTTTCTACCTAAGAGTCTTGTCAACTGAGCCACAAACACACTCCAAGACAAGCCTGTGGGAGATGGGTAAGGTCATAATAAAGTGGCAGTACATAAGTATTACATATTTGATAAAATGACTCTAGAAACCTTGACTTAAGTTTAGCCCATTTTTATGTGTGTCCATCATGCATATGAATTTTATCTGAGCTGTTTCCCTTTGTACACTAGATGTGTAATGGTTCTGTTCCAAAATGGTGACCTTCAAATCTTCCACGGAATGACCTGGTAGATTGAAATGGGTTGAGATAGGTTTCTGTGTGTTGTGGTTCTAGCCTGACAGAGAAAGACGAGTGAGCTTTACAGCCTTATCTTTCCTCTTCAGTTCAATGTGTTACAAAGACCACCTTGCATGAATGCATAATTAAAAACTATTGTGGGCCAGAACTATTATAATTCCCATTTTACCACTGAACTCAGATGGTGTGTACAAATAAGTGGTATGAATACTTATTAGTCCTGAAGAGCTGGGAAAGAGGTTTCAGTAGAAGCTGCACAACCTGCAGCTTCACAACAGAGAGTAAAGGAAATAAAATCTAGGGACAATCTTCTAAACTGGCATTTTCAAAATTTTAGTTAAGCATGTGGTCACTTATGCATATTGGTCACTAGGTCTTGCAGTTAACTTCCTGTTTCTATTTCTCCACACAGATGTCCAAAGGAAAGCATAGCATGTAATATACTTGCATTTCACATAACATACAAGGTACATAAAATGTGGGGCTTTTTCTGCACACCAGTTTTTGTTTGTTTTTTGTCTGTTTTTTTTTACTAATGCATACAAATTTCAAAGCCATTGATAGTTTATCAATTCAGTGACTTGGTGAGTCAGACCATCCTTGTTTGTACAGGACTAACAGAAATACCTTTAATCATCATCTGAATTATTTTTAGTATTTGTTACCTTTAAACATTCCTCTAACCCAAATTCTAATAACTGAAGTTGCTGGTGGAAGTAACTGTTCCTTTGTAAACAGAAACTGACCAGTAAGGAAGACAATTGTGCTGTTCTAGACTGTACGGTCTCATACAAATGGGGGAATGTGGTGCTGTATAGATGCTTTGAAGTTCAAGTTCCACCTCAAGCCACCAGCCATACCACCTTGAGATGAGATTTGTAGTCCAAGGTACCAGGAAGGCACCAGCAACACAAAGCTGCAAAGCATGTGTGATGGGAGAGAAGGGCAAATGTGCTAAAGAAAAAACTGCAGGCTTGTCTTGGAGTGTGTTTGTGGCTCAGTTGACAAAAGTGACAGTAATCAAGTGCAGAAAACATCAAAATGTTCAAAACATTTACCATTACTAGCAAAATGGAAGCAACTGACTGTCACAGAAAGTGATGGAAAATATATTCTGGGAAACTCATGCTGCTGAAGAAATCAATCACTGTCCAAAATATAGGTATTGGGCTGATATGTGGTTTGTACAGAGTATGCTTGGGTTGACAAGAGCTTTCCATAAGGCTTACCATCAACCTGGAATGTACTTCTATACTGACAATTTTCCCCACAGCAATTCTAACAGTGATTAAACAGAACACACAAAGAGGAAATGTTATAATTTCTGTCTCCATTAATCTAACCAATGCAGCCCTTTATTTTAAGGACACTGTAGGGTCATTTTCAAAGTAGAAACATGTTTTATGCTTTTTGGCATGTAGAAAGTTTAAATCAAGTGTGGGTGGTAGAATGACAAGCTAAATGCAGGAAACTTGGCCATGAAAATTCACTGGTGGATGTGGCAGGACTGATAAAACTGTTCCTTAAGTACCTTGCTTACCTTGAAAGCTCTATTAGGCTCACTATAAGTTGTTTCCAACTTGATGGGACACAACATATACAGAGTTTTATATGGTAGGTAGGCCATTAGATGTTCTTGCTATTATTGTTTTTTTTTCAATTTTTCTATAAATATTTATACACACATTAGATATAGATAAAGATTTATATATTGACAGATACCTAGATTACCAGCTGAATAGCTCAGTAGTTTAGGTATCTATCAGCCTGTGGGGTAAGAGGCTGGGAGACCAATTCTCCTCTGTGCCTTCAGTGAATATACTTAGTCTGTGGAGCCTTGGTCAAGTTGCACAGTGCCAGGATACCTCCAGAAGACGGGGTGCTTCTGTGAATAATCTCTAGCTGGAATATTTGGAAAGGGATGATGTGGGAGATTGCTGGAGAACTTCTTAAGGCCAAGCTGGCCTGATTGCAGGAAAGACACCCCCCCCCCCCAAAAAAACCACCAGCGAGGGATGCTGTTTTCTCAGCTAGCTGAGTATATACACACAGACAAAAGACTGATGTGTTCATCTCAGAAGCCTTCCTTTTATTCTCTTATCTATTGTTGACAAGTACAGATTGGAGTGTTTATGAAAACATTGATTCTAATAGAGAGCAGGTGTGCTTTAGTCCTTTGGCCTTCCCTCAAAGCAAAAGGTCAGGGGAAATAGAAGGCCACTTCCTCTCAGATATGCCACATTGACAAAGCCAGGAGTATGTGTGCTCACTGAAGCTTCCTCCAAACCACATACTCTGAAGAAAGGTTCACACAAGTCACTATAAGTCAGAATTGACTTGAAAGCACATGATGGTGGGGGCGGTGGTGGTGGTTGTACAGTATGTATGTAAGCAATACTTGTAAACATTCTCATCCTCAATGAAATAGTGTGTCTCAGCATGCTGAACGGTCAATTTTGGTGAGATGTTTCACTCCACAAGAGTGAAAAGACTAATGCTTTTCTTCACCAGAGGCAGAACCAGTTGAGAAGAATGCTAAGAATTCTGCAACCATGGACTCATCACACATAACTTTAAGGTCATAAGTCAGTGATTACCTACTTTTAGTCATTGTCAACACACTTCAAGGCAAGTGGGTAACCTTAATGAGTACTGGAGTCTGCAGCTGTAGATCTCTTGGTTTATTGATTCTTCCCCTTCAGTTGCCATGCCCCTGCTAAAACCAGAAACTTGCCATAAGGGTGATAAATAAGGAAATGACAATCAGTCTGATACATGGAAAAAAGCCCTCATATTTATCCCATATATAATTTGATACCTCTGCAATACTATGTGCTTTGTTCCTTTTATTGATTCTAAAATGGTGTTCAATTTTCTAAAGCCTTGGTTGGCATTTTAAGTGCTTGTAGTTGATTCAGTTGTGCTATATTTTGGGACTTAGACTAAATATAGTTTAGTATGTGATCAAGAGCTAATGGAAGATGTACTACTTTTTCCATCATCGGGGCTTTATTTTTCAAGAAAGTATTTTATTTTTTAAAAAACTTTGCACTTAGAAAAATTGTACCGCTTCTTAAAAGTGGGCAATTTAGCCCTCCTGTACATCACACATAGATAATCCCATCAGTATTGGGAGTGGATTGTGCCTGGACAAGGTTATGTAAGTATAATAATTAAATAGATCTGAATGTATTGAACTGTGTTAGGAAGGAAAGGAAAAGGTGGAATGAAAATATTGAAAATAAATAAAAAGACTCTCAACATGAGTGAAAATGTAGGGAAATAAGGATTCTGACTCATATGAAAATCCTTCATGGATTTACTTTTAGATTTTAAGACATATCACATTGTATTAACAAAATGATGGTGGAGGAAGCAGGACTAATTCTCACTCCTGGTGTTTGTAGCTCAAGAAGATATTAAAGGACAGTCATTACAGCTCACATCATCACAGTTTCTCAAAATCTAATGGTGTGGACCTACTTGGTTGACATGTTAAAAGTTACGTATTACAGTATGAGCAAGACCGTTCATTACCTTTGGGAAGTCTCCCAGCAAGAACAAAGAGTTGTACCCAATGCGGAGAGGCTGTACACACTGGAATAAAGTCAGAGATGGACAGGGTTCCCCCTCCCCACTCTAGCTTCATATTTAGTAGTTGAGATTTGGCTGAGAGTCACCACAAAGGCAATATTGAATCATGACAAATCCCAAATGCATGGCAGAAACATGGCCCTATAACAGCTTGCACACTTGCATTTAGAACAGAGGTTGGATCCCAAGAACCACGCCTTGTGCCATCGTTCTCACTGCAACAGTTGCTAGCCTTCAGATGTTACTGTACATTGCACACCAATGCACAGTACAACATCATAGTCTTCCACTCCTTCCATGAAGCTTCTCGTTTTTGTTTGTTTGTTTTGTCACAGTAAGCAGGCAGTCAATTATACTCTCCTCACAGTGGATTTCCCTCTGTATGACTTATCTTAAATCCCTTAACTATTCTTGAAGGGATCTCTGCATAGTCCCTTCTCCATATTTTTTGTGAGGGTTGATGTAGGGATGATGGCCATGTTGAGTGGCATTGAATGACAAACTTGTGGAAGACCCCATGCTGTCTTTGCTGTGGCTTCTGTGAAAACTGAGCACAAAACAAAACATTTTAAAAGTATTTAATTTATTTTTCTCCATCATAACTCTTCACCTTTGGCACTTTTTGCTCTAAAATCTTGATGATTTGTTTCCATGGCACATCTCTATGAAATACCACTTTTGCATTACTCCTTCCCCTTGAACAAGTTCAGTTCCATTGATTTCAGTATGTGTACTGTAAATGCGGTAAGGTTTCCACTGAACCTGTGGTGTCTATGTTCCTGTGCAATCTACTTGTCACTTAAAATATTTAAATTTACTGTGGATGCCTTATATAACCTAAAACCATTAGTTAACTCCCTTTATTATCCTGTCCAATTAAAGAGTGTCTATAATTTTGAAATGAATATAAAACTGCTTTTGGCCTTAGACAATTATGATGGTTCATGATGTGATGGAGATCCAAAATAAATACAATTGCTAGATTCATAAACAGTGCTGGAAATATTTATTACTTCCAATAAAACTGTCTCCAGCCAGTATAATGATTCAGTGAAATTTGTATCATTAAAGAGAGAGAAGTATTGAGAGATGGGTTAAGTTGAGTAAGTTGAGACATGTAGCAAAACAAAGAGAAAAAAAACCCTGAAAATAACAGTGCTTATACCTAACAAATAGCATAGTGGGAAATGCTTGTATCTCAGATAATACTGCAAGCTTATAAACAGTTTACTCTATGGCAACACAGGCTAAATAAACAAGTTCCAGGTGTTTTAATTTGCTTGCAGTTCATGCAGTTTTAGTTCCCCCGGGAAGATGGGCAGGGTATAAATTCAATAATAAATAAATAAATAAATAAATAAATAAATAAATAAATAAATAAATAAATAAATAATATCTACTCTATCAGTAGGTCACCTGTAGGCGTTCTAAATCTCACAGACCTTAATTTATGAAGACACAACTACATACATACATGCATAAATGCGTACATATCATTTGAAAATGTCACTCACCCAGTATTCAGAATCTTAGAGCCTTTTCACACAACCCCTAAGATTCACTGGCCACTTAAATTCAGACCAGAGATCTTGGGGGTTTGTCGCTGTTCCTGTGTTCCCACCCCCTCCGCACTCCTGGCTGCTGTCTGCATGAGGGGAGGGAGGAAAAAAGGAAGAAAAGAATGCCGGCTCACCTCTGTTCTGCCGTCTTGCTCTGCTCCCGGCAGCATTCCAGTCTCTTAGTATCTCTTAAAGGGCCAGGGGGCAAAAAAAAAAAAACAGAAGCGAGGAGAGCCCGGCACTCACTATGTTACATCCGCATCAGGAATTTTCACCCCCGGAGAGCAGGTACTTGAAAGGTGCACTGGGACGCGCTTAGGTGGGCGTGGTCACACTTAATTTTTTGTAAACTCCGGAGCTGGTGGGGAAACAATTTTAAGCTCCAGATCTGGGAGCCATTTGCCACGGATTTTAGGGGTCGTGTGAAAAGGCCCTTAGTGATATTTAAAATATGAGAAATCAGAAGCACAGCATGCACAAAATTGGTTTGCCAGCATTATTCACCTGGCACTAGCTTCAGTTGGAAGGGGAGATGGGCTCTGTTTTCCGTCCATTCTGTAATCAGAGGTAGAGATGGGCACAAAACACAAATATGGCATCTCGCTTCATTTTTCGTTTCTTTTTGTATTTTTCATTTCATTTGAAAGGATTTTTTTTTAAAAAAAATCATTTTGTTTTCCATGTGTTTTTATTTTTCCTTGGTTTAAACACCTGTAGCCACCCAAGCAAGCGTCTGGTGGGGACATTTCTGCTTGGATCAGTGGCTTAAAAAAAAAAAAAAAATGTTTTAAAACTCCACACTCCCCCCCCCCCCAAAAAAAATAAGTCACATGTGTGGGGAAGGCGTGGGTTCTTTAAAACATCTTTGAGCCACCGGGGCTCAAAAATGTCTTTCAGGCACCAGGGCTTTAAAAACTTTCCCACCCTCCCCCAAGCCCCACACATCAGTTTTAAAAGTCAGGTGGGGGGAAACCGTGGGGTTTTAAACCTTTTTTTCCCCCCTGCCCAAGTGCCAATTAGCTGGCACATGGGGCTTTGGCTGGGAGTGTTAAAATCCCACCGTTTCCCATGCGCAATCAGTTTCCCATAGGAATGCATTGCTTCAATGCATTCCTATGGGGAAAATGAAAAACGGAGCAGCATGAAATGAAAATTTCCGTTTCATTTCATTTTGTTTTTCTTTGATGGGTCACTTCGTTTTTCATTTAGGGAACGAAATAAAAAAAGAAAAACAAAACAAAATAAATCATTTTGTGCCCATTTCCAATCAGAGGTTGTGGGAAAATATTGGATGAGCAACCAAGGATGCAATATAGCCACTCTCTCTCTCTCTCTCTGAGTCTATTGCCTTCCCATTCCCTTGGAACGTAGTCAAATAGACACACCAGATGAATGCTAGAAAACTGTCATTCTGAATTCCATCAAGAGGGAGAAGGGTGGGCTAGGCCATTTCTTCTGTTGATTCAGTTATCCAATATTTTCTCATTCTGCCAGAACAGGGCTTCCAGATTTGTTTTTCACCAGGATGGATGTCCTTGGTGCGACCAGGTTTTAATATTGACTCTGCAATAAGAATCTGGAGAATGTTCACAAAACTCTAGTTCTTAACAATTTGGGGCTTGAGGCCATGACTAGAATGTCAAATGTACCAAACCATTTTTCAACACAATAGTCATTTTGTCCAGAATAGTTACATTTACACAAAACCTAAGAGGCTTTTTTGTGTACAGTCAAATACTTTGCTAAAATGGTCTATTCCTGCACAGAAGCAGTATCCATGCCAGTGAAAGAACTCTTGAAAGCAGCCAGGGAAATTTATTCAGATCCTTGCCAAGTTCATTTGGTTGTGGTAGTGATGTTACCATTTCACTATGACTGAAAATGAGAAGTGAGTGTGACAAAAAGGCCAGTTGTCAAATCTCTCAGACCTCTTCCTCAGGCTGTATACTAAGTTCTTCGGCTGAGGAAAGAAACAGAAGTGTTGTCCAAATTATCCCAACTAGATGTGGAAACTACAAGGTGTTTCGTTTACGTCAAGCTCCAAATTGGAGACTAGAAACTTGACACTCCAACTTCAAGTTGTCATGGTATCATAATTTACCTCACATAGCGAAGGATCCATTGTGTCTTTCCAAACTTCCAATTGCTTTCCTGACACCAGGAAGTAGAATCTGGTTGGCAATAAGCAGTTCACAATTGAAGGGATAAAGCACTGAGGATACTTGAAAGCTGGAACTTGGAAGAGAAAAAGCAAGATGATGTCTTGGTTTATCCTGGATTGATCCTTTTACTTAGTTTTGTAAGAAGGATGTAAATAGTATTATTTAAAAGGAAGAAACCGAATTGCCGCATATCCACTTTTAATGTGAAAGAATGCAATTCCCCCAAGATTTAAGCTCACTAATTTCACAACAGCAGCAACCAAATTATTTCAGTGTTCTCCAATGAGAGTTTTTTTTTTCAAGTGTTGGATTACAATATTTGTTTGTTTGAAATATTGTTCTCCTTTAAAAGGAAGCAAGGCTGCTTACATTATTAAAAGGCAACATTTAAAGAGAAAAACACTAAGCATACAAATTCCTAAAAAGGATCAAGCACCAAATTAAAAACTGGTAGGCAAACACAACACCAAAAACACATTCAAAGCACTCAAGCACTTCACAAACGAAAGAGAAAGACATCCAGATTGTACTACAGATGGGGGGTGTACATTGCATTCCGTGTTCTTGTGAATTTAGGCTGTCTCCTGATGCCATAATACCTAGACAAGGAATTTTAAAGCTGCTCAAAAACTCATCCATTTAGCCAAAAGTGAAATAAAGAGTTCTTTTTCTTATCCCCTAATTTTATTTATTTATTTTTGCAATTTGTATACATTCTAGTTTCCTTTCCCTTTGGGAAGCAAATGATGAACACATATACATGCACAGTAGCATACTTCTACTGTGTACAAAAAAGAGAAGTTTACCAGAAATTCAAAACTCTGCAACAACCTTTGGGTTTAAAACACAAACAGTGCCACAATCTGCATGTCAAAATTTACAGCATCAATTTTGGCACCACTGATTCCCATAACATATACTGCACAATGCAGTTGGGCACATTTGTGAATGGAAAAGAAAGAGAAGCTAGAGAACTGGGGGACCTTGAGAGATGCAATCACTTATCACGAATGGGGGAGAAGTTAAAATAGCTGTAATTGAGAAAATGACAAATCCTAGATGTAGTTTAAAGTAATTAAGCCCTTTTCACACACAAATAGTTACCCTGCAGAGATACAAGGAAGTACATTCTGAGCAAATGTCGGAAGAAGGCATCTCTTGCAGCAGCTAATCAGCACATAAAGTCCTTGCTGGAGAATACTCAGCACACCAAATGTGGTCCAGACTTCTTTCTGAATAGCACCTAATTGTATTGTGTCTGATCTCAATTGTGGCTTTGTAAGAAAGTAATAACAGTAGTCTAAAATATATTTAAAGATATAGTGTCTGTGAACACGAAGCTGGTCCAATGGCATTTCCACTGGACTTGCTCCTGGTGGAATCAGTTGGGCTTAAGTTTATGATTAAACTGGGCTGAATACTTCCATCTTTTTCAGTGATTGTGTATACAAAACCCTAATGCAGCTGTTACTTGAGCTAATCCAACACATGAGGAGAGGAGTGTGCTTGTTCTGCTGTTTTTTTCCTCAAATGAAAAGCAATGAGTGAAAAAGAAGGTGCTTCTGTAAGTATGACTGAGAACTTTGATTTTTCCAGGGTTCCTGTTCCAGTGGAGAGAATCCTATGTACTGATAGGATTCTGTCCTCTTTTAAAGAAGACTGTGAAGAAAGGTGATTTTTAAAAATATAGGTTTGTTAGATGTACAGTGGTACCCTGACTTCGGTCACGACTGTAATGACACAACACACACACACAGAGACACACACACAGACACAGACACAGACACAGACACAGACACACACACACACACACACACACACACACACACACACACACACACACACACACACACACACACACACACCGACTTAAGAGCAGCTCAACTTAAAAGCAATTCGACTTAAGAGCAGAAAACTGTTGGTGTTTTAACTGCCGCCTTACAAATTTTTGTTTAACTGCCGCCTTACAAACTTACAAATATTTTTTTCATTTTTTTATTTTTTAACTTATTTTTTCAATTTTTAAAAATAGGTACCCCTACTTAAGAGTAGTTTGACTTAAGAGTATGCATTTGGAATAGATTCAATTCGTAAGTTGAGGTACCACTGTATTGTATCACCCTATAGGGCAGCTTTGTGGAGACTGTGGACCATCTGAGAGGCACACAAGTGGGTCTGAGAACAAATCGACCCTGTACTGTCTCTAGAAGCAAAAGTGGCTAAACTGAGTCTTATCTAATTTGCAGTACATTGTACAAAACCAAGACCTGCTGGAAATGATAATAAAGCTAGGAAACATTGGAGGCAGTAGGAAAAAAAGGGACAAAACATGAGATGGATTGGCTTGACAAAAGGAAACCACAGGCTTTTGAGTTTCCAAGAGTGACCAGGGTGTTAATCACAGGACGTTTTGAAAGCCAGTCAATTGTAGGGTCTCCATAAATCATAGAAGACTTGATGGCACACCAGTGACCTCTTCGTAATGGCTGATTTCAGCAACAGGAAAGCAGGAACAAACAGCAGAAGCAGTACTCAACTTTTGTCAAGTGTTAAAGGATGTTGTCCATTTTTCCAGATATGTTTTCCTGGGAAAGGGAGCATATGTTAATCTTTAATCTACATTCCTCTTTAAATATTACCATTGTGTGAGAGAACTGCATCTTTTGACTGAAATGAACGGGACCACATTAGAAGAATGGAATCCTTTTGATGGCCTGAAACACCTACATCTGTGCCTTGCAAACATGGATACCCAAATGTCATTGGGTTCCAACTCCCAGAAACCACAGCCAGCATGGCCAGTGGTAGAAGATTCTGGCCACTGTAAACCAACAATATCTGGGGATCACTTGATCTTGCCTGCTTCAATGTAAGTCTGATTATAACTCCAAAAGATCGGGACCCAGAAATATATTGTACTTGAGGAGTCTGCAGATTGAGGGAAATTGAGGGACCCTAACCCTAGGCACATTTTTGCACCTCTCTCTCTCACACACACACAGAGAGAGCAGGAACAAATCCCATAATTCCTGAAGTAGAAGCAACATTGAATCCAAGTGTTCTTCTAGGACAGGAGTGATGTCTGGCACAACAAAGACTTGAATTTGCTAATCCTCCTTAGGAAGAAGTAACCAGAACCCAGGAACAGGACCTGTGGACACTCCACAAATGGGCCAGTGATAAAACTTATTTAAAAAGCCATAGACATTATAGGATCCTGGGTAGCTGTGTGACACAAAGGAGGGAGAAATGAACAAGAAGCCATGGAACAAATCAATAATCAGATCAGTGAGCAACACAAGACCTATGGGGAAACCAGGAGGCAAGTCTGAGGAGTGAACATGAATTCAGGACCAATACATTGGACAAGGAGACAAGTACCTCGGATAACAAATGTAATTTGTTCTGCAAGTCAATTCGCTAACAAAAAAAATCATTATTGAAATGAATGGGAAACCGATTATCCGTTCAGGAGATCCAAAAAAGGCAAAAAAGCCAGTTTCTTCAGACCTCTTTATAAAGTGCACTTTAAAGGCATGCAGTGCTGGAACCCCCCCAGCCCAGCCCCCCCCCCGCAGTGCAATGCAAACATGGAGAGAAGAAAGCAGCAAGACTACCCCAGCCTCTTCCCGCCAAAAATGCAATGGGGGGAAATGCAAAGATAGACAGACACAAGCAGCAAGAGAAACCCAGCCCATTCTTGTCTGCAGAGCAATGGAAAAGATTGTAAATATGGACAATGGACAAAAGGAAGCAGCAAGAGTACCCCCAGCCTGTTCCCGCCCAAAGTGCAATGAAAAGCTGTGCAAAGATGAATAAAAGCTAGCTCCAAAACAAACTCCAGGTTGTTCCCGTCAAAAGTGCAATAGAAACCAATGCAATACCACAAAAGTAAGCAAGGAAACCTCAGCTCCCTGCCTTTCCAAGTCTGAAAGGTCCAAATCTCTCAGCAAAAAAATGTCCAGAATGGCTCCCAAACACAATGAAAAAAAGTGGTCCAACTCCTCCCACCCCTCCACACACTACAAGGGGCACTTTTTCACAAAGCATTAAGAAAAAATGTTATCCAAGGCAGCCCATCGGAAAAATACATCATCCGAAACATCCTGATTCCTTGAAATTTCAATTAGCTATTTGAATTATTTGTTAACAGAGGCATTAGTTATCTGAGGTATTACTGCACACCTTAGAAACAGTCCATGATGGTCAAGGTTTGTCTGGTAAAGTGAATGCTTTATATAATTCTGTCCAGCAGGAATCCATGGCCAGTCTGGCTGGACAGAGGGAGAGCAAGGCTTGCAGATATGCTGTGGCAGGTTCCACCTGCAGTTCAGTGGCTCATTTCTTGGAGGAGATACACATGGATCCAGTTCCTTCCCAGTTTCTCTTTTGCAGCCGCTGCTTTGGCCTCAATCCACTGGATGGATGTTCCACTTTTTCTTCTAAATTTTGGATTCTGACAGAATGGACACCTCACAGGCTCACCAGTAAGACAGGAATGTGAACTACCAGTAGTAGTGGTTCTGAAGAGATGAATGGGCATCTCACTCCTTCTTCTCTTAGGAAGCATGTCACAGCCATATCGGTGCTGGGACAGCCAGACTCTGGAACGGACATATTGTAGAACTGCAGTATCCACAGAGAACTGGTTTCAAGCTCCCCCCTCACACTTCAGATGCCAAAAACACAGAAATAGTGAATGCTATACATAGCATTGTCCCTGGCCCCCTTTAGTGACTATTTCTGGTAAATATTTTCAGGCAGTGGATAAGTGGATTTGTAGATAACAATACAGCAGAAGGTGGGTCCTCCATTTACAGTTTGCCATCAAACCTATCGAAGTCGCATTAATCCTGCCTTTTAAGGAAATAGCTTTAGAACTTCCTGAACTCAGATTAACCAGCAATTTCTTGACACTCCAAGCAGCACTCTGAGACCTAGCAATACTGTCTGTCTGTCTGTCTGTCTCTCTGTTGAGGGGAAGAGAGAGAGAGAGAGAGAGAGAGAGAGAGAGAGAGAGAGAGAGAGAGAGAGAGAGAGAGAGAGAGAATGGTTCTGAGAAGAAAAAGTGTAAAGAAAATCTTTGTTTTATCCTGTACTTGGGTACAATAAAGCACAGCAATTATTTAGTACACTTCTCACTCATATTTTAATATGAAGCTTTGCAAAGGATGGTGCCAATAAAATATGTAGAACTGAACTTCAGCCTTAGAAAACTGCTTTCCATATCACTATCAATAAATAAGAACACAGCTGCGTTTTGGAGTAGCATTGAGACTGTGTTTCTGTCCAAAAATATTTTGATAGTCCATTTCTAGATATGTCTATTCGGAAGAGAGCCCTGTGGTATTCAGTCAAGCACATGCCCAGGTAACAGGCTTACCACCTGTATCATTTATTTTGTATTATGGGATTTATTATTGATGCATATGTTTGAACTAAATAGAAATTCTGTTGGAAAATTTAATGTTCAATAAACACACACAAACACTACATAGCTTCAATATTTTTGTCAGAATACTAAGAGTGCTGCTATTTGAAGTACAGAGAAACTGTGATGTCTTGGATAAAGGAACACAAAGCTTCTCAATATCACCTGAATCTTGTCCATGTTCCAGACTGGTGTAGTTGGACAGGTTCAGCTTGGGATGTGGTGTCATACGACTATGGTTTCTTTTTGTATTGCCTGATTTTAAATATGGTACTTCTAGATGGACCAGGTATTTGCAGCATGCCAATGCAGCAACAAGCTGCCAGCTTTTGATTATGATGAACTGTTTCCCCTAGGCTACACTGGAAATAAATTTTGTTCAATTGCTCATTGCACATGAATAATAGAATGAATAAAATTGGCTGGCAGAGTTTATTAGCTAGGACACATACCATTTAATATGTCAAATCCCACACAAAAATGAAAAAGGTAGCCATATCTTACTTCACTTCCAATCAACTGCACTTTTTTATTTCCAACATATACTCTTTTTTGTGATCAGGTCATATGAATATTATATTACCTTTAGCTGTGGGGTGTCTATAAAGGGGAGGGTCCCTTTAAGAAAGTGTGAACACAACCGACCCTTGGACTGCATGGATCCTGATCTGAAATCATGAAGGCTATAGACTCAATTTCAAAAAATTCTGCAAACAATATTTTAGATTTCTGGCCAGAATGAAGTATTCCACTTTAACCCTGGCACTAGGAAGACAGGAAAAGCAAATGGAATGGGTGCTGGCAGGAACTGGGTCCATCTATGATGGCTCATAATCACTATACTAGCATGTAGACCCGCAACAGGTACACTGAAGTGAACATACTCCTATGCCAGAAGATAAGGTTCCTTGCCTTTGCATTAAAGGATCTTGGGATAACAGTTCAAGGTTCTTTGTCATCTTAGAGTTTGTGCATATCTTGGTCTCACTAATGGTGGTGATTACACAATACAGTGGTTTCATGTAACTGAAAACCTCAAATTTCACCATGACCAACTCATCAATGTTCTCTAAACATGCAGGCAAAATGACTGAATGTCAACAGCAGAGCTGTCTAGATGACTTAGGGCGTTTATACACGACCCCTAAACTCCGGGGCAAATGGCTCCCAGCTCCGGAGCTTAAAAATGTTTACCCACCAGCTCCAGAGTTAACAGGAAATTAAGTGCGACCCCGTCCACTTTAGCGCGTCCCAGCGCAGCTTTCAGGTACCTGCTCTTTGGAGGTGAAAATTATTTGATCCGGTGTAAGGATAGTGAGTGCGGGGCTCTCCTTGCTTCTGTTTGTTGTTTTTTGGCTCCCGCCCCTTTAAGAGCTACTTTTACAGAGACGAGAGGCAGAATGAGGTGAGCGGCATGCTTTTCTTTCTCTTTTTCTCCCTCCCCTCATGCAGCCAGCAGCCAGGAAGTGCGGAGGGGGATGGGGACACAGGAAGAGCGACCAACCCCTAAGATCTCTGGTCCGAATTTAAGTGGCCAGCGGATCTTAGGGGTCGTGTAAAAAGGCCCTTAGTGAGTCTCAGTTCCTTTCCCCATACTATACCAAGTTGAACCAATGAAAATGTTTGGGCATCTTCTACATCCATAGGAACTGCTGGACAGCTTAGTAGTTTAGATATCTAGCTGTAGAAAATGAGTTCAGGAGTTCAGTTCGCTACTATAACTCCTTGACACAGTGCCTTGATGATCCAGGGAGTCCTTTCCAGTTCTGCAGTTGTACAGTGAAGACGATGATGGTGATCACATAATTTTTGTTCCTAGAAGGGTGCTCTGAAGTCTGGTTTGTTATAGTGACTCTTTACTGCTTTAAGTAATGGAGCATCTGTTGTTGCTTTTTCAAATAAAATTGCTTCGAAAACCTTCTATAAAGTGGGACTACCAGCATCTTTTATAAACAACACCTGCTGAGAACTATAAGATGACCCCAAACTTACATCACTGAGTACTTCTCCCTACTCAAATAATTTTACTAAAGTACAGCCTTGCAGCTCCTTCTGGTGTCACTTTCAGGTATCCTGATGCAGCTTATGGATCACTTCAGGACACCAGGAATTGAGCACTTCTCCTAATCACCTGCCAGGGGTCAGAGGAAGTGAAAATATTTTTATTGTACCTGCCAGATCAGCTGCCTAGATGCCCTAAGCACATCTGATCTCGCCTGATTTCAGAAGCTAAGCAGGGTCGGCCCTGGTTAGTACTTGGATGGGCGACCACCAGGGAATACCAGGTGCTGTAGGCGCCTAGAGTAGGAACTGGCAAGCAACTCCAGTACTCCTCCCAAGAAAACTCCATGGACATAGAGTCACATAGAGTCGGTCACGACTGTAACGACACAACAAAACAACCTGCCAGATCATTGAATGGTTTAATTTAATCACTTTGATTAGAGTACTTTAAAAAAAAAAAGAATTTGCCTGTTTTCTTAATGCTGACTTAAGCCTTGGCCACGGGCAGTCTCTCAAATGGCAATACATAGAGAGGCAAAAAAAAATTTTAAAAATTAATCAAAGCAATTCATTGTTTCAGTGATGATCTAGCAGGTGTAAAAAATTAATTTCATTTCCCCCGACTCTCCACAAATTATCAAGGAAAGTGTTTCAATGACTCAAAGGTTGATACAGTACCAGAAGTGTGTGCTAAATGGAACATACCTCCTTCCTCTGAACTCAACCAACCCTTTGCAGGCCGCTCCAGCCTGCCCCAAAACCACTGAGTCTGGAGGGATCCTATACCAGAATTCAGATTCTGTTGACCATTGGCTCTCCCATGGCTCTTTCTTTTTTTAAAAAAAAGCCCCAATAACTTAAACCCAAACTGCACATTGGATTGTTTTCTCACACTACTCTTTGTGATTTTTAAAACACCATTTTACTTGCATCACATATATGTAATTATCCCTGCATTCCAATATATACGAATAGTGCCTCATATTTCCAGAGTACACCCCACTAAGCTATTATAACCCTCTTAATATTCCAACTGCAGGAGAATTTCTAATCTAACTCCCACATAGCATTTTAGGAGAGTGGGAGTATATAACAGCTTTCTTAGGCAGTTTTATATCAGATGTTTGGTTGTTTATCACTTTGGGGCCTGCTCGTATGTCATAAAGTGAAATAAACAAATGGCATAGTTTCACTAAAGTTAAATATTTTTAAAGGCTGAACTATACATTAATGCTGCACAAGAAGCAGCAAAGTTCTTGTGCTGACAAAGCGAATCAGCTTTCCAGAAGGCAATTCTAAAAATGGTGGCAGCCCAAACAGAAAATCATTAATTTGAAACTGAACTTCATGTGGTCTACAGGATACCCACTTGTGCTCACTAATCATAAGGAAACAGGAAGCATGGTAAAATCTCATAACCTAGCTTTAACAATCAGGAACAAAAAGCTTCTCAATATCACTTCTTGCCCCAAAACAAAGAAATTTACAATGTTGTTGCCCAAACACAAAGAAATTTACACTGTTGTTTTTCAACAAACAAGTTATCTAGGTATCTATTTCTTGGAGCCACAAAGTAATCAAAATGCCTAAAGTAAATGGTACTGAGCACAAGAAAATATCCTGTAGACCAGGGGTCCTCAACCTAAGGCCCCGGGGCCAGATGCGCCCCCCCAAGGTCCTGAATCCGGCCCCCAGGACCAATTGCAACCCCACCCCACCCCCTGCTTTGGAGAGCCACTCCAGTCGCTGCCACTGGAGGAGGAGGAGGAGGAGGAGGAGGAGGAGGAGGAGGAGGAGGAGGAGGAGGAGGAGGAGGAGGAGGAGGAGGAGGCGGTGCAGCAGAGAGATCCCAGCGGTGGGACCTCAGGGTGGTGATCTGGAGCAGGAGGCATTGCTGGGGTCCTGGAGACACAATGATCATGGGCCAATCATGGGGGGCTCTGCCCACTTGCCCCTCCCTCCCCCTCCCTCCCCCCTTTTCCATGTTGGCCTTTTTTTTGGGGGGGGACTGTGGTCCGGCCCCCAGTGGTGTCTGGGGCGTGGTGGACGGGCTTCCCGTTTGAAAACTTTGAGGACCCCTGCTGGAGATCATCTTGAATACTGACATGGCACAGTGGTTAAATGCCTGTACTGCAGGTAAAACTGTGCTCACGACCTGGGTTCAATCCCCGGTAGCAGGCTCAAGGTTCACTCAGCCTTCCATCCTTCCGAGGTCGGTACCCCAGCTTGCTGGGGGGGCAATGTGTAGCCTGCACACTGTAATCAAAATTGTAAACCGCCCAGAGACTACTTGTAGTGGTATGGGGCGGTATATAAGCAGAACACTTTGCTTTGCTTTGCTTTGCTTCAACATTCAGATAGTCTATATAAAGTTTGCCATCCTTTTTCTTGTTCACAATACTGTGGAGCAATACCAGGCTTTTACCTGGTGTTTTGAACTGTAGATATAAAGCACAACATCCTATATTCATTAACTGTAGGTTTTTGAAGGATAGAATTACTCCCAACACTCGAAACAAGATTAAAATACTGATTATGTGCAGCAACTTTTCTCACAGGAAATTCCTACTCAGCCCTTGTTTACAGCTTATTAAAGCAGTTCTCCTGTAACCACACTGCTAGGACTACAGGACAGCTATGCTAACAAGCTTTAAACAAAGCTATTTAACCAATTTTCTTTTCCCTGCGTTAATGCATACAGAGCTGGGGAAAGTTGGATTTTTCTCACAGTATAGCCACACCCTTAATCAATTCAATGACCTGTGGGGGTTAATTTTAAGGACAGGTTATTGGTAGAGTATCATTTGGCCCTAAATCCCATTAATTTTGAGCATATTAAACCTTCTTTCTCTGTCTCTTTTTAAGTTGAAATTAACTTTGGGATATGGCCCAAATCAGGGATGGAGATCTTTAGTCTCTGAGACTAAACTGTCTGGAATTTTAACCGGATCTTCTGAGGTTCTACAGGTGGCGGTGTACCTTTCCCATGATACTATCATTTGATGTTTTCTGCACTTTTATCTTCTCCTGTCATTCAGAATGATTGGCATGGTTCTTTGAGGGTTTAATTACCAGCAGCAAAAACTATACGCTACAATGTGATGGGTTTTTTTTGGGGTGGGGAGGAATACTTTTATGCTTTTGGTCCTGCTCACCGCTCAACCCCAGCTCCTGAGAAATCTCAGAAACTGGATTTAGCCTTCATATAAAAGAGCTTTGCCTCCCACCTGGCTGCTTGTGCATTGGTACCTTGTGGTCCAAGTGGTAAATGGGGGCGGGGATACTAACTCTCATTATCTCAGAGTGAGCCCCCCCCACCCCTTGGATGCAGCCCACTTCCCTCTTGAAGTAATTGTATCATTGTGTAACATTTATTGATGGTTGTGTCAATTTTAGTACAGATGTCTTATACCCTGTTGCCTTAAGCCAGATATGGTGAGTGCTTCCATATTCCATGCCTCCACAGAGTCCCCCAAATGCCTCAGGCATGGCTCCTCTCCTATCCTGAAGGCTTTGTCTTTCAGAGAATGAAAAGGGCAGGAAAATGGTGACTCTAGGGACAATGTAAGAGAAGTTTGCTCACTGCTTGCTATTCTACAATGAAGAACAGTGAGGGCAGACAAAGCCTACTTTGTGTCTATGTCCATGTGTGTTATTCCTCTGTATAAACCTGCATTGTAGAACTGTGATAGATTTTTGCCACTGTCCAATATATAGTCAAGGCAGGCTGTCTCAGCAAGACACATGTCATGAATTCTCAAGGCCCTGGAAGCAAACTTGCCTCAAGCTAGGCATTTTTAAAATTCTGTTTTGCAGAGTTTATGCAAAATGCTATTACTGTGTTCCTTGATTTCTATAGCTGATCATGCACAGACAGCAATCACAAAAGGAAACTCTGATTGCTTACAAAAAACAACACACTGTTGTTTCTTGGTACATAACACAAGGCAGCAATCACCACAGTTTGAAATGTTGCACCTTCAAAGAAGTGCACAAAATCAGTTTTTCAGACGTACCAAGTCTCTCTGAGGTAGAAGGGGGAAACTGCCTATCATCTTGCATTGAGGAGAAACAATGTTGTGCTTTCTCGTTTTGGTGCATGACAATGAACCAGGTCAGGATTTATGCACGTGTGAGCAAACATGCAAGTATGTGGCATGGTGGGGAAATTGAACCCCCAACCTTCAGCTCTGACAGCAAAATACCTAAACCACTGAACTATCCATTTGTTGTTGTTCAGTCATTCAGTCGTGTCCGATTCATCGTGACCGCATGGACCAGAACGCGCCAGGCCTTCCTATCTTCCACTGCCTCCCGGAGTTTGGTCAAATCCATATTGGTTGCATCGATGACACCGTCCAACCATCTCATTCTGTGCCGTCCTCTTTTCCTTTTGCCTTCCATCTTTCCCAACATCAGGGACTTTTCCAAGGAGTCCTCTCTCCTTATGAAGTGGCCAAGGTACTGGAGCCTCAGCTTCAAAATCTGTCCTTCCAGTGAACATTCAGAGTTGGTTTCTTTCAGGATGGATAGGTTTATCTCCTTGCAGTCCAGGGGACTCTCAAGACTCTTCCCCCAGCACCACAGTTCAAAAGCATTGATTCTGCAGCAATCAGCCTTCTTTATAGTCCAGCTCTCACTTCCATACATCGCTACTGGAAAAACCATAGCTTTTACTATCCTGACCTTAGTTGGCAAAGTGATGTCTCTGCTCTCTAGGATGCTATCTAGGTTTGCCATTGCTTTCCTCCCAAGAAGCAGGCATCTTTTAATTTCGTTGCTGCAGTCGCCATCTGCAGTGATCAAGGAGCCCAAGAAAATAAACTCTGTTATTGCCTGCATTTCTTCCTCTTTTATTTGCCAGGAAGTGATGGGACTGGTGGCCATGATCTTAGTTTTTTTGATGTTGAGCTTCAGCTCATTTTTTTCACTCTCCTCTTTCACCCTCATTAAGAGGTTCTTTAATTCCTCCTCACTTTCTGCTATCCATACTAGATCCCAAATATTCATTTGTTAATATATATTAGTGTCTGACTTTTCATCCTTCCAAGGCAAGTGCAACATCTGGATTCATTTGTCAGATACACTTTTTTACATTTAGAAGCTGGGACAATCTAGTAAATGGTGGTGTCTTAATAATATTGTGTGATTCCAAGAGTTATAATAAACAGCAGAGGGTAATCCTTCATATTGCTTACTAGGAGAATAAGGAATTAATTGGGACTGTTTTCTCAATTATTTTCTTCAGGAGATCAGTAGTAATGAATCTATGCTAATCTGTGGGAAATAATAATTGAACAAGGTTTAGTTAATTGAGCCTTGTTATGGTAAGCTTGTCCCATATAAGAATATAATTGCAAATGATTAAAACAAAAATGAAATAATTTAAAGGACTATTGAGGGATAAAAAATGATAGGCTTAGGCTATAATAGATTGCACTCTAAGGTATTGACAAAAGTAACTTTTAATTACTGCTCTGAGAGCTTCATGAGATAAGCATGGGTTATATAGCTTTGGATTGTATGGTAGAATGCATATAAATTGGTATGTAAATCCTTTTTTTTCATAAGAAAATATGAGTTTTCTTAGCTTAACCTACAGACTCAATGCTGCAGTGGCAACAAACACCTGAAGTTAATGTATCTCTATCAAAATGTGTCCTAGTTTGATTATAATGCCCATTGTATTTCCTACCTGCCTTATGTAGTTCATTCTGAATGAAAAGGCTCTAAATTATTATTGTTTTGTAGATCGCTGTGTATTTCACCATGACTTAGTTGTTGAAGGAATGTGATAAAAAAAATCAGTCTCAATTTTGCTGTGTTTAGATCTCATATTTTGTTGACATGAGGTTATATGATTTTTTCTCTACAAATAGAAATGTATGCATATTTTCCCCAGCATATTTTAGTGTAGTTATTTTTGTTTGCATTTTCCTCATATTCCCAAATATACTCATTTCCCATTATCCAAAGAATGTTTATATATATATATATATTTCAATTGCACATACTGTACCCTTTCACAGTTTCAAAAAATATAACTAAAATTGCATTTATATTTCATATCTCTGAAAAGTAACCTTCACAGATGGGTGGGTTTCTGATGTAGGGATGTGTTGTTTTGTTTTGCGAGTCTCAGAAGGAACAATATGTTAGAATCTTGCAATCAATACTTCCCTTAAGAATTCTACCCACATTCTTTCTCATTCTCATGGAAGCAATGGAGTTGGTTCATCTCCAGTTAAATCACTGAACAATTACTGTATGTACTCGAGTATAAGCCTAGTTTTTCAACCCTAATTTTGGGCTGAAAAAAGGGGTCCTCGGTTTATATGCGGGTCAATACTTTTAGCCACTGAGGCAAGTTTGGGTCAGTGGCTAAAAGTCATTTTAAACATTGTGCGCCACTTCTCCTGACCCCCCATGTTTAAAATGACTTTTAGCCACCAACTCAAGCACTTGCCTCAGTGGCTAAAAGTCATTTTAAACATCACACACACACCCAGCTCACAAAGGAGGAATTGCCAGGCCCTGCTGCATTTCCCACCCTAGGCTTATACTTGAGTCAATAAATTTTCCCAGTTTTGGGGGTTTAAATTACGGCCCCCGGCTTATACTCGGGTCGACTTATACTCGAGTATATACGGTAGTTGTTTTACTGAAATAAGTAAAAGTATCCTGATGTCTGTAAACACCTGGAACCTGTAGTTTTTCTCACCCATTGTATCTGTATCTCTTCCCTCAAAATAACATAGTTTTGAGGGAAGAGATTAATATAATATAATATAATATAATATAATATAATATAATATAATATAATATAATATAATATAATATAATATAATATAGGATAGAATATTGAATAATACAGAATAGAAGAGAGGGAGAGATTATTTATCAAAAAAAAAAGAAAATATATCTTCTATCAACTCAAATATTTATTCAGAAACGTACTGTACCTTCTCCCACTGTACTGGTAACTCAGATGTGAATGTGTCACTTTACTCAAATATCAGGAACATCTTTACTATCATTGCAATGCAATATGTATACATTTTGGAAGCCTGTGTGTACACTTTGGAGAAAGCCAAGACTCTGGAGTGATGTGAGGGTTCTCCAAAGGAAGCCAAGTCAAAGAACTGAATCAAGTTCAAGCAGATCTACTTCAAAGTTTCAGAGGCTGCTAAGGCAAAGACTGCTCAAAGTCATTTTATTTTTATTCTAAAGTGATCATACTTTCCAATTCAAACACCCCCAGACTTCCTTCTGTTGAGATTTGCTTGTTGGCCCTTCCACGGCTGACATACTAGACGTTATTTGTGCTGTTTCAGACAGCTCAGAAAGTTGATTCATTTCTGTAGATTTCAACAGTCCCCTATTTCCCATCTGGGGCAGCTATCTCAAATTTTTCCATGAAGGAATAACAGCTTGCAGCTCAGATGGGTATGAATAACATAGCCCTAGCTTTTGACTTCTTTTATCAATTGCCATGATATTACTTCTGGTCATATAGCTTTTGAGACTGCTGTAGAATACTTGTGTGTGTGTGTGTGTATGTGTATATAGCAAGCAAACCACACACCCCCAGCAGTATTTATAGAAGGACTTCAACTGAGATCACGCTTTGCGTCAAGAAGAAAGAAGCCAGAACACCAGCCTGAAGATGATGAGTGAGACCTCATCGAAACGTCGCCAAAACAACCAGATTTCTACACGGGAAGAATCCCGAATCCACCCTAACAACACCCTAAGAAACCCCAAAGACAAGATTGAGCTAGAAAACCAAGGAGTCTACGAAATACCATGCAAAGTCTGCCCAGCCACATACATCGGACAGACAAACAGGAGAATAAGCGCACGCATCGCAGAACACAAGAACGCAGTCAAAAAAGAAGAAAAATCTTCCTCTCTCTTCCAGCACATAAAAACAACAGGTCATGAAATTGATTTTAAAAGAACCAAACTCATCTCCAAAACTGAACACTTCAACAGTCGAATAATCATGGAAGCCATTGAAATAGAGAAACACCCAAACAACATGAATAAACGTGATGACACCTCCCGCTTGCCTGACATCTGGAAACTAGCCCTGGTCAACAGACGAGCCTCTGTCACAAAGACTGACACCAGGTCCAAAAGGACACAAGATGCCACCACCCTCCATCCACACCAAACACAAACCCAGACCCTTCCCACAGATGAAACGAAACCACCATCCAATAACAAAACCATGACTGCACCATCTACCGCTACTCCCCACTCCAGCCACCACATGGAGCACACTTACACACGCCAAAAAAACATTGGGAGACCACAGACACGCAGCCAGACCAAAATGAATTCACAAGACACGGGACCCCACTCCACCAAAGCCCAGGATGCTGCCAGAACACCCATCACCAAGGTCGTTAAGAAACAAAAGGCTAATAGACACACATCCAGCACCTCACCCACACATGATGTCTCTAAACAGCCATCTAACCCACCAGCAGTTAAGCCCTTAACGATCGCCTCAGCCACACAGCAGATCACAAAAGAACAAACGAACCTACAATCAGCAACAGAGCAAGCAAACCACACCCCCCCAGCAGTATTTATAGAAGGACTTCAACTGAGATCACGCTTTGCTTCAAGAAGAAAGAAGCCAGAACACCAGCCTGAAGATGACGAGTGAGACCTCGTCGAAACGTCGCCAAAACAACCAGATTTCTACACGGGAAGAAACCCGAATCCACCCTAACATGCGCATATATATATATATATAGAAGCCAACAACCAACTTCCCTTCCTGGACGTCCTAATCTACAAAAAACCCGACGGCTCCTTAGGACATACCATCTACCGGAAAAAAACACATACAAACCGCTACTTAAATGCACAATCACACCACCACCCTGCACAGATCAACTCCGTAGCAAAAACCCTCATCTCCAGAACCAAACGCCTCGCTGACAAAGACCACCTAAAAACTGAATTACACACTCTCTCGAATGCTTTAATTGCAAACGGATTCCGAAAAAACACCATCACCAAACTAATCCAAAAAGAAACACCCCCCAAGAACCAAGAAACAGAAGAGAACAACGGCACTGCCCTCCTCCCTTACATCAAAGGCACCACAGACAAAATAAGCAAAATTCTCCACAAACACAATATCAAGACAGCCTTTTGCACCGAACAAAAAATAGCCAACATTTTAAGAAACCCCAAAGACAAGATTGAGCTAGAAAACCAAGGAGTCTACGAAATACCATGCAAAGTCTGCCCAGCCACATACATCGGACAGACAAACAGGAGAATAAGCGCACGCATCGCAGAACACAAGAACGCATACCTATACCCGTGAAAATCTACGAAAACACACACACACACACACACACACACACACATATATATATATATATATATATATATATATATATATATATATATATATATATATATATATATATATATATATATATATATATATATATATATATATATATATATATATATATATATATATATATATATATATATGCGCATGTTAGGGTGGATTCGGGTTTCTTCCCGTGTAGAAATCTGGTTGTTTTGGCGACGTTTCGACGAGGTCTCACTCGTCATCTTCAGGCTGGTGTTCTGGCTTCTTTCTTCTTGAAGCAAAGCGTGATCTCAGTTGAAGTCCTTCTATAAATACTGCTGGGGGGGTGTAAATTGCTTCTGGGTGGTTTGCTGGAGCAGAGGATATTGGTGACTTCGAGTCTGATTTTGTTGGCTTCATCTGGGTTGATTTTGGTTAGGCTGGCTTCCACTCCGCATATGATGTTTTCAGTGGGGATGTGTCTGGGGGTGACTGCAAAGTTGAATCCTTTGGACAGGACTTTGGTCTCTGCGATGGTGAGTGTCCTGTCTGATATGTTGTGAACTGTTTGTTTCATGGGCTGCTGTGGGGGGTTGGGCTTCTGGCCCAACCTGAAGAAAGACAACAACATAATCATTCTCCCAGCAGACAAAGGCAATGCCACAGTGGTGATGAACACATCTGACTACCAAGCCAAACTATCCAACCTACTACAAGACCCTGCTTACATACCTTTGAACACAGACCCCACCACCTACCTGGAAAAACCCACCAAAGCCAAAATAAAAGCCTCACCCTTAAGTGAAGAAATCAAGCCAAGCATCATCCCCAGAGAGAAATCTTCCAGATGCCCCAAGCTCTACGGCCTCCCCAAGATTCACAAAGAAGGAACACCTCTCAGACCCATAGTCAGCTCCATAGGCTCACCCCTACAAAACCTCGCCAAATTTCTTGCCAAACAACTCCAGCCCTATGCAGAATCCATCTCTTCATACGTACAAAACTCGTTCCACTTCATAGAAATTATAAAGAAACAAGACCTACAACCCAATGACCTACTCGTGAGCTTCGACGTTGTTTCGCTGTTCACACAAGTGCCCATTCAAGAAGCCTTGACAGCTATCCACAACAAATACAACCCCCCCAAGCACATCCTAGATCTGACCAACCACTGCCTAACCAACACATACTTCATCCACAATGGACAAAGATACAAACAGATAGAAGGAGCACCCATGGGATCACCCCTCTCACCGGTCATCGCAAACCTATATATGGAACACTTTGAAACCAACGCGTTACAGAAGTCCGAACATAAACCCAAACTCTGGCTCAGATATGTTGACGACACCTTTGTTATCTGGTCACACGGGAAAGACAAACTGAACAACTTCCTCACACATCTCAACAGCCTACACCCCAAAATACAATTCACTATGGAAATAGAAGCCAACAACCAACTTCCCTTCCTGGACGTCCTAATCTACAAAAAACCCGACGGCTCCTTAGGACATACCATCTACCGGAAAAAAACACATACAAACCGCTACTTAAATGCACAATCACACCACCACCCTGCACAGATCAACTCCGTAGCAAAAACCCTCATCTCCAGAACCAAACGCCTCGCTGACAAAGACCACCTAAAAACTGAATTACACACTCTCTCGAATGCTTTAATTGCAAACGGATTCCGAAAAAACACCATCACCAAACTAATCCAAAAAGAAACACCCCCCAGAACCAAGAAACAGAAGAGAACAACGGCACTGCCCTCCTCCCTTACATCAAAGGCACCACAGACAAAATAAGCAAAATTCTCCACAAACACAATATCAAGACAGCCTTTTGCACCGAACAAAAAATAGCCAACATTTTAAGAAACCCCAAAGACAAGATTGAGCTAGAAAACCAAGGAGTCTACGAAATACCATGCAAAGTCTGCCCAGCCACATACATCGGACAGACAAACAGGAGAATAAGCGCACGCATCGCAGAACACAAAGAACGCAGTCAAAAAAGAAGAAAAATCTTCCTCTCTCTTCCAACACATAAAAACAACAGGTCATGAAATTGATTTTAAAAGAACCAAACTCATCTCCAAAACTGAACACTTCAACAGTCGAATAATCATGGAAGCCATTGAAATAGAGAAACACCCAAACAACATGAATAAACGTGATGACACCTCCCGCTTGCCTGACATCTGGAAACTAGCCCTGGTCAACAGACGAGCCTCTGTCACAAAGACTGACACCAGGTCCAAAAGGACACAAGATGCCACCACCTTCCATCCACACCAAACACAAACCCAGACCCTTCCCACAGATGAAACGAAACCACCATCCAATAACAAAACCACGACTGCACCATCTACCGCTACTCCCCACTCCAGCCACCACATGGAGCACACTTACACACACCAAAAAAACATTGGGAGACCACAGACACGCAGCCAGACCAAAATGAATTCACAAGACACAGGACCCCACTCCACCAAAGCCCAGGATGCTGCCAGAACACCCATCACCAAGGTCGTTAAGAAACAAAAGGCTAATAGACACACATCCAGCACCTCACCCACACATGATGTCTCTAAACAGCCATCTAACCCACCAGCAGTTAAGCCCTTAACGATCGCCTCAGCCACACAGCAGATCACAAAAGAACAAACGAACCTACAATCAGCAACAGAGCAAACAAACCACACACCCCCAGCAGTATTTATAGAAGGACTTCAACTGAGATCACGCTTTGCTTCAAGAAGAAAGAAGCCAGAACACCAGCCTGAAGATGACGAGTGAGACCTCGTCGAAACGTCGCCAAAACAACCAGATTTCTACACGGGAAGAAACCCGAATCCACCCTAACATGCATATATATATATATATATATATATATATACATACATACAGTGGACCCTTGTATAACGGAGGGTCTGTACAACAAAAAACCCGTACAACGGGGGGGAATCCGCCCCCCTCCCCCCCGCCACCTCCGTCCACCACCTGCGGCCGCCCGGGAAGAGGCCGGTGACGGGAGCTGCTTCGGGTGGGGGCAGCAAGGCGGCGGCGGTGGCGGTGGCTCCCGGGACGGCCCCACGAGGCCGGTGATGAGAGCCGCTTCCGGCGGGGCAGCAAGGCGGCGGCGGCGGCGGCTCCCGGGATGGCCCCGCGAGGCCAGTTACGAGAGCCGCTTCCAGCGGGGGCAGCAAGGCGGCGGCGGCGGCTCCCGGGACGGCCCCGCGAGGCTGGTGATGGGGACCGCCACCGCCGCCGCCCGCGGAGCCGCAACAACCCAAGATCCCCGCTCCGGCGGAGAAGGAAGATGAGTGGCCGCGGGGCCGCGACATCCAAAGGAGCAGGCCACACCGCGGCCACGCCGGGAGCAGTAAAAAAGACGGCAGGGAAGTCTGAGTTCGAGGGAAAGGGGGAGTGGTGGGGGGCAGATTAAATCTGTTTTCAATGCATTCCTATGGGAAATTTCAATTTGTATAACGTAAAATTTGTATAACATAATTTATTTTGGAACGAATTGATTACATTATACAAGGTACTACTGTATATAAAGAGATGGGCATGAAACGAACAATTTTTCATTTCCGTTTTCATTTTTTCATTTCATTACGTAATGAAACGACAAACGAATTTTGTCTCTAAAATGAAACGAAACGAACAGAAACACCAGAAATTTTGTTGTGTGTTTCGTTTCCGTTACTGCAATATGAGTGAATTGCTTAAAATCCTAAAAAAAATCACAAAAAATGAAATAAATGGTAACAAAATGGTAATGAAACGAACGAAAACAAAAAATGAATTTTTTGCAAAAATTTGCGAAAAATGGAAACGAACCAAAACAGACCCTCCAAACGCCAAACGACAAACAAAATGCCTTTTTTTAATTTGTGCCCATCTCTAATTATATATATAAAATCGCTTTCTTTGCACTTTTTGTTTTGTTTTACACATTATTATCACTTTATATTGTATTGTTGTCAGTAGGTTAGAAAAATAGAGGAAATCTCTCTCTTTTTTTCTTCCATTCTGATATTGGATCTTACAAGTATTTATAAGCCAAAGTCCC